>SDVV010002146.1:0-23676 GCA_016164225.1 Gammarus roeselii | reverse complement strand
GGTACGTCTGTGGCATCGTATCATGACTGTAAGTTACCTCTAAATTTGTTAAATATCAGTGGTAGATTGCTGAGAAGTGACCTAGTAAAGCATTATAGAGTTCATTTTTATGACACAGTAGGCTTGGATTTGTACTCCAAGAGGCATAGCATCAGTTAGGTCTAGGAATTTATTATAGATTTGAACGGTATGATAGTATAAAATAACATTGTTCACATTAACTCAGCGTTAAATGTCAGTTATTTTCGGTATGGCTGTTATGTTAGTATACGATCTTAGTCATGAACCAGATCACGTCGGATATTGAAGTAGGATTCATCATCTGGATGCGGTAGGATACACCGTATTTAATAGTTAATCGTTGTTGCTTAGGGTAGAGTAGAAAATCTTATTTAGCTATTTTTTTAGATGTTGGTGTATATTTTTGATTTGATATCATAGGAATATATCCGTATTCGATATAAATTTGCCTTTTTTGATGGGATGTTGGGTATAAAATTCTCTCATTTGGATGAAATGATTCAAAAATTTGGTGTGTTTCCCCTCTCGACATTGGATTTGGGTCCGGTTCAATATTACCTTGGAGAACTATTCTACCAGATTGTGTTGAATGTTAGTGTTGAAATTCTTCAATAATTGAATGTACCTCTCAATTATGTTATCCAATCGCAGGTCTTTGCTACATGCTTATTCCCACAAGTCTTACTTCTATAAATGTTTGTATTTCGTTTGCAGTTTAGCCACTTAGAAGTTTTTGATTAATTCAGGCTTTTGTTATGAGACTGCGTTCCCGTTCAGAATATTTGACTTTTCGACCATTCACCATATCCACTTCAACATTTTTCACTGAAGGTCTGAAATGATGGCCATAATCCTAACTCATTCTAACCTAAAATTACCAAGTATTGCATATTATTCCCCGTTTCATACTTGTGTTAGGTATTTTTCTTCATTGATTTAACCTTCATCCTTATCAAATCTAACCACTTGACCCTGCAGTTTCACCAATCTGACCAGTCCCGAGTAATGTTAGGTTATCGCTAGTTTGTGGACTTTCGTGTTCAAAACGTTTATGTAAGCTTACCCCTTACGTCAGTGAGTGTTACGAATGTTAAAGCGTTAGCAAGATTTATGTACGGTTTTACTGTTGGAATATGATTTTTTGTAGTGGTGGATGTTTGGCTCCTACCATTTTCGTCTATTATATCAAATGTTGAATAAATCCACTCCAACAATTTTTTCACACAGATCTGAATATAAGGTCCGCAATCCACGAGACCTAGGATATAAACCATGTCTAAGTTACATAATTAGCGAAATATATATCAATGTACGATAACATAGATCAAATATTGATGAATGCAAAATGGGTTACCATACAATGACGAATACATCAAAATTTTGCTTACAAGTGCTGGAAGAAGAAATCTCCGAAGATGATATGAGTCGGTTCGAATAAATATTGACTAGTGTGGAAAATAACAGTTATTCCAGAATGGACAAACAAGAATCAAAAGAGTGGGAGACATCATTCATATATGTATGCAGGAAAAAGGAAGTCTGCTTTGGGAAACTAATGTGAACGATTTACATCCGTATGTAAGTAAGTTTAGGAGGGAGGGGATAAGAGAAGCAAATCTCGATAATTTATATGATCCAAGGGTAAAATCCTCATCATGATTGTAATACAGCAGAGGTAGTGGACACCAGATTGTACTTAAGAACAAAAGAGAAACTGTTACGTATGCAAAATTCTCAATGATGAATCTCAGAATGACTTTGAATTGGAAAAGATTCGAATCATTAAGTTCAAGAAGAAGAAGTAATACATTTATTGACACACGGGAACGGAATAGCCTTCGGTATCCGCATCGAAGATATGATGGAGTATAAGATGGATTTTGAGAGTATACTGAAATATAGTGATGAAAAGTAGTGTTGGATGACGAACAATGCTGTTTAAATATCAAAAACCAGGTATATGATATTCATGATGGCAGGAAGGTCTGTAAATAATGATAATAAATACTAATAAAAACTATGTATGTTCTCAATGAAATGTTTATATTATCCTAAACTCGAAGGATAAGTAATGAATTGTGAACATCGTGACAGTCGGAGGTAACATCGAATCTTCGGAAATCAGTTGAAAAAATTTGTTTCAAGAGTTGAAATGATGCCAGAAAACCTAGCTCGAGGTAACTGATCTAGATGTGTTACAGAATGGTATGATATAAATCAGCGTCCGATCAGATCTTGAAACGAAGTCATCGTTAAGGATAAGAAAAAAATAGGCAAGAAAAAAAAATAAAATTCAGAGATGCAAGTTGTCAGAGGTTGTAGAGTTAAGCGGAGATATTGAAGTAAATTAAGAAAAACATGGTGTGAGACTATGTGTCCGTTTGTATGAAACTGAATACTATTTTGAAATATATGTAGCATTTAATCCATCCAAGTTCGAAAATGGGGGATTCTCTGGTAACATGCATGACTCGAGAGTGACAACGAAATAAATATCATGTATGTTAGAGTGATATTTAGAGTTGTATGGAGGGGTTCATATGTATATATCAATGACTGAATACCGTACGTAAGGTCAGGTCAAGTTATGATGGGTGTGAATAATATGTTAACGTGACGTAGAATTGTGACAAAATCAAAAATAATATGAGTTACCCGGAACATTCAAACCATCTAAGATTGAAAATGGGTCCTCTCTGATAACTTATATGGGATGAGAGTGAGAACAAAATAAATAGCACATATGTTAAAGAATTATTTAGAGTCGTTTGGAGGGCTTCATATGTATTTAGCAATGACGGAACACCATACATAAAGTTAGGTTATGTTAGATATTGATGGGTGTGAATAGGCTAGATCAAAATGTAGAGCCAAGTGGAGAAGATGAAAATGAATATATCATAAATCGAAAAAAAGTAACAAATTTCTGCACTAAAACTCGATTGATACTATATAATTCCTGGATAGAAAAGGATAGGATAGATAAGATGCATAGTTATTTTCACCTATCATGACGTGAAGGTGGTCCACAGTAAATATCTTGCACAAAAAACAAGGGATTTTGTTTTAATGGGAAAAATATATATATCAGAGTTAAAGTGGCCCAGATGTTAACCGATCCTGTATTTGCAATCAAAATGTGTGTGTGTGTGTGTGTGTGTGTGTGTGTGTGTGTGTGTGTACATTGTATCGGTAACTATCCCTGTATACGACGTCAGGATACCGTTGCCCCGGTTCTGGATATATGCGTACAAAGCGTGTATGTGTGTACCTGGTGCGTGACATTAGAAGAAAAACTACAAAAAATAGAGCCGTGTGGGAGGGATTTGATATGTACATCGCACAAAATAATGACTAAATATCATACATATACATCGAACTTGAATGAAAATATATAATTATTGGTTAGAAAGACTAGATCTTTGAATCTAACATCGCGTATAACTGACCCACATTACAAAATGTTAACAGATTGAAGTGCATTAGTTCTCTTGGATCCAACCTGCTGAGTCTCATCCGCACACGTAACAGAGCTATCGATAAATTCTGGAATCCAAACAATTGCAGACGGTTTTATGCTGGATTAAATTGGAGAAAAATGTACTCAACTGTTTTTGATATGATAAATATACAGCCCTAGTGGAGACATTCATACATATCAATATCATACATAACCATCAAACTTGATTAGAAATACATAACTATTGGATAGAATAGGTTAAGTTGCCTAGGTAATAATGTATTCGTCACTGTATGGTAACCCATTTTGCATTCATCAATATTTGATCTATGTTATCGTACATTGATATATATTTCGCTAATTATGTACCTTAGACATGGTTTATATTCTTGATCTTGTGGATTGCGGAACTTACAATGCAGATCTGTATGAAAAAATTGTTAGAGGTGGATTTATTGAACATTTGATATAATAGACGAAAATGGTAGGAGTAAAACGTCCACCACTACAAAAAATCATATTCCAACAGTAAAACCGTACATAAATCTTGCTAACACTTTAACACTCGTAACACTCACTGACGTACGGGGTAAGCTTAAATAAACGTTTTGAACACGAAAGTCCACAAACGAGCGATAGCCGAACATTACTCGGGACTGGTCGATATTACTGGACTTGTAACAAGCGAAGGGAAAAAAAAATATATATAAATGTAGGCACACAATCTGCTAAAGATTGGTAAAACTACAGGGTCAAGTGGTTAGTTTTGATAAGAATGAAGGTTAAATCAATGAAGGAAAATACCTAACATAAGTATGAAACGGGGAATAATATGCAATACTTGGTAATTTTAGGTTAGAATGAGTTAGGATTAAGGCCATCATTAAAGACCTTCAGTGAAAAATGTTAAAGTGGATCTGGTGGATGGTAGAAAAAGTCAAATATTCTGAACGGGAACGCAGTCTCATAACAAAAGCCTGAAATAATCAAAAACTTCTAAGTGGCTAAACTGCAAACGAAATAAAAACATTTATAGAAGTAAGACTTGTGGGAATAAGCATGTAGTTAAGACCTGCGATTGGATAACATAATTGAGATGTACATTCAATTATTGAAGAATTTCATCACTAACATTCAACACAATCCGGTAGAATAGTTCTCCAAGGTAATATGGAACCGGACCCAAATCCAATGTCGAGAGGGGAAACACACCAAATTTTTTAATCATTTCATCCAAATAAGCGTATTTTATACCCAACATCCCATGAAAATAGGCAAAATTTATATCGAATACTGATATACTCCTATGATATCAAATCAAAAATATACACTAACATCTAAAAGAAAAGCTAAATAAGATTTTCTACTCTACCCTAAGCAACAACGATTAACTATTATATACGGTGTATCCTACCGCATCCAGATGATGAACCCTACTCCAATATCCGACGTGATCTAGTTCATGACTAAGATCGTATACTAACATAACAGCCATACCGAAAAAAACTGACATTTAACGCTGAGTTAATGTGAAAAATGTTATTTTATACTATCATACCATTCAAATCTATAATAAATTCCTGGACCTAACTGATGCTATGCCTCTGGGAGTACTAATCCAAGCCTACTGTGTCATAAAAATGAACTCTATAATGCTTTACTTGGTCACTTCTCAGCAATCTACCACTGATATATAACAAATTTAGAGGTAACTTACAGTCATGATACGATGCTACAGACGTACCTCGTATCTGTTAACCCATCTTCTCTGAACAGCCTCGAACAAAGATTCATCCTGGACATAACCAAAATCTAGACACATATACAGTGGTCAAGAATGAGTCTCAGAGAATGTGTGGCCATAAAAAGCTTGGGTTCTGTTTACTGATGACTTAAGTAAAACGCTACAAACTCATGAAACTCAAGATCGACGTCTACAAGAACGTACATGATTCACGTTGAAAATGGATGAAGTCCAAAATGACAACCAAAGAGAATAAACCATCTCTACACTAGGACCCATCCACCCAGAAAATTATCATCTAAACGTTAAACTACACATTTGCTAGGGATCAATGACGAAAATTACACAAAGATGCATTACGGACATACACCTCTTAAACATACATTTCTATGATTCTCGTGGAAAAAAAACATAACATCAGGAACATATATAAAAGTAGCTAAATACGGTTCTCTTTTCTGCTATAATTTACATAAAAATTGTACTACATTATGGTATCCATCCTAATGAATCGGTCCATTTACACAAACAAGCATAAACAGAATGAGCTTTTGCCTAGGAGAGAGTCTAACTCCTCCTAAATATTGAAGAATGGTCGTACAATAAATATACAATACCCTAGCAGTAAGACCAAATTTGTAACAAATTGTCTGTTCTATATCTATAAAAACCACGTCAAATATTGTATCAGAATGTAAGAAGATGTATAAATCACTAAAAAAGAACACAATGTAACTAAATTAGACCTAAAATAATGTTCTATATTGTAGACACAAACATAATATATCCTAAATTGTATAAATAACCAACAGATTGCATTGAAGATGGAAATTCAACAGAGAAGCTACAAAACTGAAAGACCTATACTGAATCTCACGAGATAAAACAAAGCAAGAAGATTAATTCTCTACCATACCCAAAACATACATTAAACGTGATGAATGAGAATGAACAATCATGTAACCAAACAAAAAAAAATGTGTATAAGATACCAAGGCATGCAGGCGACGTAACTGAAACCTATAGTAAATACGGTATAGTACATACAAAATCTAATGAAATTAGCCTCAACATCAGTCCATAACAGGGTTGAATTAACATCTCTTTAACTACCACAATAATGCAACAACCGACCCCCTTATGCCTGAAATAATGTGGTTGCTTCAAGCCTAAAACATCATAAAATGCCTAAAACTGTATGAGTTAACTGATCGAAATTACGAAACAATACAAATTCAACTTAAATCAATCGATCATTACTAAGTATATATATCATAATATTTTAACTTACAGTAAATCCATATCGTTCAGGTATTTTCGCTATTGGAAAAACGCGTTAATGGAACACTGATATAACTGTTTCAAAACTGGGGAATGCAATATGGGGTAGATAGATTCTCGACCGTAGGTGCTGCATTATCCCACAATACATACCTAAACTCGCCAATAATCATACTAATAGTCCATACTAATCCTATAGATAATATATACATATGAAATAAATAGACGGGAAACACAGAATCTTGCCTGCAATCCTACCTTCAGGCTGGTACAAACAGGGCCATTCGCACACTAAGGCTGCAAATTGAGTTATACGACATACCTACCATACTAATCCTATAAAAGAATATATAGTGATAAATGAACAAAATATATAAAAATATCCCAAGCCCCCACCGTTACGAGCCCACCAATCAAGCATTGAATGAGTCATATATACCACAACTAGATATGAATACCAACATATATGTTCACAGAAAAAAATGTATAGAAACAATAAACCATCCATAAATATATAACGAGTTATACACTCACAACGTAGCAAACGTGACACGGAAACAAATTTATAAGACAAGGAACAGGTAAGAGCAAACTCACATAATCTTCCAGAAGCACATCCAACTTTCTGCCTAGGGGATCCCTACGCCCCGCCCCCACCAGAAATTTGGAATAACACTAATCCTACCATAACCGAATAAATATATATAACGAGCAACAGTTAGTGTCCAATTATACTCCACTAAAACCATCTAAAGAAGAAAAAACGTATGTATAAATACAATGAAGATCATAAATACACTAAAAATGAAAATGTTCATAACATAAACCTTGCCAATCAAGGCCGCAAGCCTGCTTCCATCCCGCCGTTCCCCTTCCGTCCCCCCCTTCCGGTTTCCCACCCCCCCCCTTCCCCCCGTCCGTTAGCTGACTCGGGCATCAAACCAGTTCCGGTACCCACCGTCCCCCGCTCTCCCCCATTTCTGCGCTAACCCCCTTACACTCGGTGAGTCAAGGTTGCATGCATCGCGTCCTACCCCGAACGGCTCTTTTAACCCTTTCTATAATCCTTCGCATTTGCGTTTCGCAGTACTTGTATCTACTAGGAGTCCACCATACTAGCCTAACGCTTAGCCTTGTTAGGGCAAGTGATCTGTCCCGAGCAGTGGCCCATTCAGTATTTTCTGAAGGGGTATCCCACTCACCTTAACAAATATGTGCATTAAAGCAAAATTACAAAATGTACTGATAGTTTTGTTACAAAATAATATGTAAAGGGGGGGGCTATGGCACCGTGCATCCCTTCCGCCCAATTTTTCTTATGCGCCGGTGTCAGCCCTCTTCAGAACACAGACTGCCATCGTATTTGATATCGCAGTTATGTCGATCATTACATGCAGACATCATGTGTATGTTCATCTGTATTAATTTTGTATGGGTATTTGTATTTGTATTTGCTTCCATGTTCCACCGGAGCCCCAACGCGAAGTTAATGCAGACTCCCCCGTAGGGCGGTATTTGTATGGGTTCCTTAAAGATTTTCGTGCAGCGAGTCTGTGTCCGCCTCTCGAACGGAGTTAGATGGTGAATGATGCAGTCGTCGAAAATTTTTCTTCCGATGTCTAGTAGCGAAAAAAATAGTTCATGGTTAGTCTACAGCCAAAAAAACAAACTGGACTTTTCTCACGTGGAATTTAAATTCATATAGTTTTTTTACGGTATTATAACAGGACAAAGCTTCTTAATGAATAATATCAATTAAATTTCAGATGAGTTCAAATATCGAGCGGGAAATCATAATTGAAGATTTTTTTAAGTGTCAATCGTTAGAAAATCTTCTTTCGCTACTGTACAAGTGTATAAAAATTGTACACGTAAAGTGACTTTTCAAGTTACGCGAGGGCATGCATATCATTTCAACATGTCCTCAATTTATTTTATGATTCATTTGTATCAATACATTGAGAAATGAATGGCAACGAAGAAATGAAGATAAAATTTTATTGAATATTTATGGAAACATCGTTTTAGGAATTTCGTGCAACTCTTGATTTTTACTATCGGCTTTTCCCTCGCTATAGAGCTTATATTCTAACAGCATGCAGATAAGAACTGATGTCAAAAATGTGCCACATTGAAAGCATTCATCACGGGAATACTTAAATCGTAGATAAATTTGCCTGTTTTCACAGCTAATTATTTGAAAATAAATTAGCACCACTTCAGTGCCTACTTCATCCTTGGGTGAGAAAATGAATATCTCTGCAGCGGTAAAAGGAACTTTATTTCACGAAGTTTTAAGTATTGTAGCTGTAGCATGATATCTCGAACGGTGCGCTGCATATTATTACATTTTGCAAGGGTCACTGCCATTTCCTCTTGTAATTGATTACCTCAACAATAGCCTCGTCTTTCTAGTGTAGTGTCTAATAAGGCTACACAAGTTACACCTAACCAAGGGACAAAAATGTGGTTTGTACGCAAAACGTAAGTTCTTCCATTGCCACGAAATATAGTTGATGCACAATGTTTACATGCTCTTCATCAGCATGTTTATCTTGTCAGATGATGTCTCCTCGACAAAATACGAATAATGGACATAAAATATGGTTTAACTACACACTTTTCACTGAAAAATGTTCCGAATATGGAGCGTTTTTTTTCATGCGCCGTGTTTGGTGGTGAAGGCAATCAGTATTTTTCAATCCGCCGCAGAAAACTTGAGGCCCGATCCAGGCATCGAATTTTTCGGCCACATCATTGAAAAACTGCCAGCATGAAATTACGTGCGAAAACGTATATAGTCTAACAGTATTACAGCCCTTCTACCACCTAGAGCCAAATGACGGTCACATCTTAGGAAGGTGGACAAGCGCCGTGTAACCTTGAAGTAGCAATGTATAGTAACTCATTAACCAAATTAAACCGTTCTGAAATATCATCTAGCGGGTTACCCTGGTGACGTAGGGTATCCTAACACCATCGTGAGAAGGTCAGTGTGAATCCATGATGCTTTGGTCCACGTGGAAGCTGCTCAGGTGATTTTGAAGAGTCAAGTTGCAATATATTTTTTGTTATTTGCTCTATTATTGTTCATGCTATCATGAACTACACACCAAAAACGATAAGAGATTCGAAGCGCCAATGCTCCATGTTTAGAACTACCCTTCAGTGTCGAGGGATTGGGTCAACGTACTCGCTAAATCATCGGTCCGTGTCCGTTTAGTAGAGTTATCATAACTGTTTTTCGTCGCCAGAAGCCCATTGTTCATTATATTCTACAGTGTATCCGCTAATCGTTGTATCCAGGGAGTAGTAAGGCAATCAGGAATTGTTTACGTATCAGCATTATTAACTTGAATTAAAACTAGTCCAAATCGCACGCTTAATCTTGTTCATCTCTACTAGAATTTGTTATTCCTCAAAAGGACGTCGTTGCGGCAACAGTTAAATACCTACCATCTGTTCTCAGTTGAGGGCAGTCACACATTGAGGAAACGCGCCACCAATGCACTCATATTGAGATTGTTGACCCCGTTAGCATCCAACCAGACGCACTGTCAATCGTTCGGCGGCAAGTCCGTAGACTGTTGACCTACGTTTGTTTATGAAAAACAAAATTAATGAAAGTGATTTATCATTACCTGTCGAAAAAGCTATTGTAAAATAAACATGAGGGAATACATATTCATCTCATTTGTAAAAACATCTGCTGCATCCACTCCAGGGAGAAAAATAATGATTGAAAAATATGTATTTAGAAAGCGAAGTGAGACCAGAATTATTGGTACTTCCATTTAGGTTGAGTCTTGGCAAGAAATGTAAACGTATTAGGTGTGAATACAGATACGATGGCTCTCCTACGAAGTACTCGAGTATAGGTATTCAAAAAAGATTATAGGATAGCGAATAGCATGTCGTGATTCTTAGGATATATACGGGACATGTTTATTGAGGGTAACAATACGTCAATAGTTGTTGAGAATCGCGCATCATTAGAATTCTGGCAACTGCGCTCTAAAGTAAATAATATGAAAGTGAAAAACGGATACAAATATGGCGAGCGTTTCCAGAGACATCCCGATTTTAGGTTATGAATTTGTCCTTAATGCTGATTCAAGTTTTCAATATACTATCAAAAGATTATATGTTGAAAACGGTTCCTTCAGTTTAGTTAGAAGATTTTAATAGTTTTATCATATGGTCGTGATATCGTGAGAAAATCTTCTTATTTCGTCCAACCCCGCATAAACAATGTTTACAAACCAAGGGCATATAACAGTGTCCCAATATGCAATTTTCGTGAGGAAATAAGTCCGAACAGCCAAAATGTTCTAGTCTCATAAGCATTTTCGATGACGCTATTTGTTTTCAATGCGTCGTGTTAGTTAGTTAAAACGATCCTGCTTTTTCCCCGTGGCAGGAAATTCTTTCGTGAGCACAACATTTTTTAGATGAATTGCATACAGTTGAACATCTGGTAGCGTCTGGCAAGATAATTGCCTTTTCTGGCCATTGCTAATAAAATTGATGATCAATGAAAATAAGGGCAGCTGATGAACAATAGACTTCTGCGGTAACATTTCTCCAACTTTGTGCCCGCCCACTTATTGGTGATGAGCATGACTAGCCTGACGTCTGCCCACTGACTGGTGATGAGCATGACCAGCCTATGACGTCTGCCCACTGACTGGTTTACAATTGTTTACAAGTCTAAGAAGACAACAACAGGACTTTGGGCCCAATCTGGGTTGCCTTTTGATAGTAAGAAGTTTAGTTATGAAGTAGAACATCATGTGTCTCTGTATTTTCTGTTTTAATAGATCAAGAAAGGGAAGGTTTGTAGAAGGAGATAGCATTTAACGATGATTGTCGAAACAACTCAAATCAGCTCCTGAAGAGGAAGCCACCGACCCACGGTGTTGATCTGAGATTGTCGCAGTTTTATTCCTCGTTAAACCAATGCTGACCGGTGTCATTGCTGAACAGCGTTTTGCAACCAGCAGGTACCAATGCCGGGCACCTTTTTTACCGTGCTGGTGCCAATGCCGGGCACTAATTTAACCGTATGGGTGTCAATGCCGGACACTATTTTTCACTAATATACTGGCGAACGTGTTGTAGATGGGAGCTATTTAGCGACGATTTTGGTAGAATTTGTCGAGCCGTGACTTAAACGTTTCGATTGTATTTCTATTCACAACTTCCGTGGGAAGTCTGTTTCATTCTTCGACAACCCTATACCTGAAGAAATTGCGCGTGATATCAAGTGTGAATCGCTTGCCAACGATTCTGTATCCATTATTCCTGGTCACTCCGTTCGCATCCAAAGTAAAAAGGCTTGCTCGCTTGACGTTTTCCTTACCCTTCATGATTTTCCACACTTTGATCGAGTCACCTCTGGCTCTACGCTTCTCTAGTGAATAACGGCTGAGTTCGCGCAGTCTCTCTTTGTACGATTTTTTTCGCAGCGAAGGGATAAGTTTGGTAGCTCTACGTTGAACCTTCTCCAATTAAATAATGTCATTTCTGAGATATGGACACCAGAATTGGGCGGAATACTCAAGGTGCGGTCTAACAAATGCAGTGTATAACATGCGCATACTGTTTCTGCTCTGTACGAAATTGTGAGGGATATCATGCCTAACATTTTATTGCCTTTTTTGGCAGCATTGTTACATTGCTTGCTGATTTTCAAGTCGTAACTAATGATGACACCTAGATCGCTCTCTTCTGCGACAGGTATCAGTTTCTTTCCGGACATTGAATATTCGTGTTTCGGGTTATGGAGACCAATGTGCATTACATTGAATTTCATTTGCCATTTTTTTGACCAATCAACAATTTTATTCACGTCTAATTGGAGCTGCTCACGCTCGAGTTGAGTTTGCACTTTTCCTCCTAGCTTGGTATCGTCAGCAAACTTACTAATGTTCGAGAGTACTTAGGAATATCCAGATTTCTAACGTAAATACAGAACAGAAAAATTGGGTAAACAGGGCACACATTTTAGTGTCGTCAGTTTCTAGCTCACCCATATCATTTTCAAGAGGGCCGATGACAGATCTTGATTTTTTTTTGCTAGATGTATAAATGAAAAATTATTTTGGATTATTTTTGTCGTTAGCCGCAATTTCATTTTCGCATTTTTTTTGTGTTTGAACCGTCTTAAAAATCCTTCTGCTGATTTTGAATTTATTTTTGCAGCATCTCCGTGTCGATGCTTCTGTTTAATCGAGTGTTTTGCTTTCTTTTGCGACTGAAGGCGCTGCAATACTCCTTTCCAGTACTTAGGCTGATCGACTGTTCGCCTGTTTCTTCGGAAGACATGATCATTTTCAATAATTTGAAGTGCTCTCAAAAAATAGTCTAGCGATGGATTCACATCTTGTTCGAGAGGGATATTTGCTGACGCCATTGCCTCTCTTATGCTATCGAAGTTAGTTAATCTAAAATTAGGGACTTTTTCGCAGTTAATTGATGATTTCAACTCGAGCTCAATCATATAACGGATTCAGTTGTGGCTCTAATTCCGAGGGGTTCACCTACTTCGACGTTCGTGACATGAGTCACTTGCACTAAATAGAAGATCATGAATAGTGCTACCTCTTGAAGGTGTCTTTTCCATTTGGGTCATAAAATATCGTCAGCAAAATCAATCAGGCGTTGGCCAGTGGCTGTACATTCTTCTGTTTCCCAATTGATAGCAGGAATATAGAAGTCTCCAAGCACTATACTGTTTTGTGTTTTGACGACATCGACGAGGGTGTTTTAAAGATCGATATCATCTGCAACACAGCTCTTAGGAGGACGATGAACTAGTGTGATTTGACACTTTGTATGTTTACCGACTACTGGAACTGATACTATGTCGTGTCTGCTGCTTGAAATAGAGACTTATATTATTTGTCGAGTATTTTTTACGAGAAACAATGCTCCTCCACTCTCACGGCCTAGTCTATCGTTGTGAAATATTGAAAAACCCGGGAGAGTGAATTCGCTCAAAGAATTTCTGATGCTCGATTTCATCCACGATCCTGTGATGGCTATGTAGAGGACAAGTGTCCCTACAATTGGTACTAAAATAGACTTGATGAGTAAGTACCCGTAGAGTAACGCAATTAATGCCTTTATTAGATCTTTGAAAAGTTAGTACCTTCATCGCACAACTCGTCAGGGTCCCGGCACGCCCAGGTTGGATGCCACCCTGCCATACAGAATACAGCCCATAGCTTCACAGTTCAACATAACTTCAGCGCGCTTCAGTTCTAAGGGGTGAGTGATGTAGAGGACAAGTGTCCCTACAATTGGTACTAAAATAGACTGGTAAGCATTATCTTGTTCGTGGTGCTCATTTAAATAGACCGAATCATGGGAGCTGAAAACTATTCTGCTAGCGGCAACATCGATTAAGCCTGCAGCAAGGCATTGTGAACCAACGCACTCATTCGATAAACATTTCCTTAGTGCGTGGTTCAGTGAGTCTGCCTGCCAATACTGACCCGGACCTGGGGAGCCCAGCCAGGCTACCCGGGGAGCACCTACAATGGGAGTTCATAGGACCTAGAGTCAGAAGAAACGGTCCTTACCAAGCACGCAACAACATGCCCTGGATCCAGCTATTGCAGTCATCCCGTCAGCAGGCGTCTTTCTTGGACACCAGGTTCAAGACCAAGCCGGGGCAGCCCAAACGATGGTGCCCCACGAGCATTGTCTTCCAGACTTGGTCTCATACGGAAACCACCATAATTAGCTGAGTTCCCCACTGCCAATTTGTTTGTCTTGCATTGTACAACTTCAATTCATTTACCAATTCATGGGGCAAATTAACTGCCTTCTTATTCATTCCCTTCCTATTCTCTTGTTGCCAACTTGAAAATCTTGTGAGTATCTGAGATTGAAAAGCCATTGTAGCTGCGGCACAACCTTGAAAATAATGCAGTACACCGACAGTGTGACCGATATGTTCTTTCATTCATTTTCAAATATACAAGCGAAATGGTACCATGCAATTGTAAGTACCGCTTGAATGGATATAACAATGTAACTACATTATATAAAAACATCAAAACTCATCTATTTCGAACTAGTCTTTTGACCTCATAAAGTTAGTGACCCGAAAGCTATTATGTCGATCTCTTCGTTAATTGCGAGGATTCCCAATTCGTCGATTTTGTCTTGGAGACTTCTAACGTTTACAAGTAACATTTGAGAGTATTGTGGCTCGGAATCCTGCCAAAAACTCTTCGGTTGCGGTCAGAGGCGGCTGTGTTACTTTGATGGACTTTTTTATTAATGGTGAATCTATTATTGTTGGCTGGTCCTAAATCGTTACTGCAGGGTCCGTGATTGCTACTTGCTCGGGCGGCGGCCGTTGACTCATTCCGTTGGGAAGTAACGGCGGAGTCTGGTGTTGGGAGTCGAGAGTTTTTTTTTTAATTTCGGTGTTGAGGCCAGCACCAGTGCTCCATCATCGACCATTTCCCGGTGCTCAATCATCGACCATGGCCCGGTGCTCAATCATCGACCATGGCCCGGTGCTCAATAATCGACCATGGCCCGGTGCTCAATCGTCGACCATGGCTCGGTGCTCATTCGTCGACCATTGCTCGGTGCTCAATCGTCGACCATTGCTCGGTGCTCAATCATCGACCATAACCCGATGCTCAATCATCGGCCATTGCCCGGTGCTCAATCATCGACCCATTGCCCAGTGCTCAATCATCGACCATGGCTCGGTGCTCAATTATCGGCCATTGCCCGGTGCTCAATCATCGACCATTACCCGGTGCTCAATCATCGGCCATGGCCCGGTGCTCAATCATCGACCATGGCCCGAGGCTCCATCATCGGCTATTGTTCGGTGCTCAATCTTCGACCATTGCTCGGTGCTCAATCGTCGACCATTGCTCGGTGCTCAATCGTCGACCATTGCTCGGTGCTCAATCATAGACCATAACCCGGTGCTCAATCATCGGCCATTGCCCGGGGCTCAATCATCGACCCATTGCCCAGTGCTCAATCATCGACCATGGCCCGGTGCTCAATCATCGGTCATTGCCCGGTGCTCAATCATCGACCATTGCCCGGTGCTCAATCATCGGCCATGGCCCGGTGCTCAATCATCGACCATGGCCCGGGGCTCCATCATCGGCTATTGTTCGGTGCTCAATCATCGACCATTGCTCGGTGCTCAATCTTCGACCATGACCCAGTGCTCAATCATCGGTCATTGCCCGGTGCTCAAACATCGACCATTGCCCGATGCTCAATCATCGACCATTGCCCGATGCTCAATCATCGACCATGGTCCGGTGCTCAATCATCGACCATTGCCCAACGCTCAATCATCGATCATGGTCCGGTGCTGAATCATCGACCATTGCCCGATGCTCAATCATCGACCATGGTCCTGTGCTCAATCATCGACCATTGCCCGATGCTCAATCATCGACCATGGCCCGGTGCTCAATCATTGGCCATTGCCCGATGCTCAATCATCGGTCATTGCCCGGTGCTCAATCATCGACCATGGTCCGGTGCTCAATAATCGACCATGGCTCGGTGCTCAATCATTTTATTCCACCAATGATACGTGGCGGAATCGAAGCACAATACTAGGCAACAATCGTTGCCCCTATCAACGTCCCTCCCCCCCTTTATTGGTGGACTTTGTATCCGTGTACTCTGACCAAGACCCCCTTCAGGGATTGCGTGCCTACCTGGACCATATAGCTTTGGAGGTTACAGAAGGGCTCGTAACCACTGACTTCATAACAAATGATGTTTATGAGGCATCACTGGGCCCAAGACGAGATGTGAGAAGGGTGAGAGTCGCAACTGGCCCTCTAGTGGGACAAGAACACGTCCCTCGCAAGAACTCCAAAACCCCCGCAAGCGCTACCTCTTCGACAGAAGGTGCGAACAGGATAATTCCGGTCAGAGTCAATTCTGTCGGTTAGAAAGAGGGCTGTAGTTCGGGCCCGGTGTGGTGAGTTCAGCCTTCTCCTTGGGACAGGAACGTTCTATTGTTCACCACAGCAAAATAATACAGTGCGAAACAGGACTTCCTCTATTTGTATACGTTTTTGGTGATATTTATTAAACTTGCAATACCATTATTTAATTCATGAAGAGGTCAAAAAGTTCATGTGATTGTTGGAGGTATTCAAATAACGAGCCAAATATGCACTGATTTCGAGGGCAGGCTTATTTATGCTCGTAATGGTTTCGCTCTAAAATATATGATAATAGGTGAACCACATCATAAAATTTCAGGTCGATTCATGAAATTTAATTTGCATAAGTGACTCGTAGAGATTTGGTTTCTAAGGGAGTTGTAGAGGCAGTTATTCAGAGAAATGTGTCTGTTTTAACTTTCATCTACCTAAAAGTTGCCAGATATGTGTCTTCGATCATAACATCAATCATCGAATCAGAGTTTAGAATAATTTGCTGCAATATTATACGTTAGAAACTATTCATATTATTGAATAAAATATAGGAGCTAAACCTATGTTCAATTTCGTCAGCTGTCTATTTAATTTCCTTTCCAGATCCGATCGCTCGGGTACGATTTTGACTGAAAAAACAATAGGACTTCGTTCGATAACGGACAAGATTTCCCACCGAAAGACATATCACTCGTATCACGGTGTTGGATCAAAATTCCATCAGAAGTGATCGAATTGAAGCGACTGACTTTTCCGAAATAAAAGGCTTTTAGTTTAATTTGTTTTAAGAAAAACACGCGTTTACCATGGTTGCGTTTCATACTTCCGTCGGGAGAGGATGCCGGTTTTGGAATACTATAGGAATACTATTTCGCCTCCGTGATATTCTAAGGAAATATTTCTGATATCACACCTGAGTTTGTTGTCATTCGAGCTGAAGTTTTCCACGATTACAAGTACAAGTCCTTTGAGAAGATGTTTTATGAATCTTAGTGTCGATAACGGTTAACCAAAACCATCACTTCCCTGCGGTCCCACTGCAAGGGTGTAGTCCGAAAAATTAAGAAACAAATGAGGAAATCCTTAACAATCAGGTTTGGTAACATTCTACGAAATGAATAGCGAAAAATACACCTCCATTATTAGTGACATCATGGCTACGCGCTCGTCCCTCCCCCCCACACACATGATATTTCCCTTCTGATGCTTCACCGGCCGGGTACAAAGTCCAATCCTAGTTGCAGGGTCCAAAGTCCACGGTTTACACAGCAACAATGCGCGGATGTGTGCGGGTCTGTCTAGTCACCACGTACGGTGTGAAGAATAGGACGCCTTTCTTTACGGCCACACTCCTAGTATGGTTCAATGTACGCTTGGGGTTGATGTCACTCCCGCCAGGACATTAGCATTAGGACACCTTCTCACGGTTACACTCCTAGTATGATTCAATTTACGATTGGGGTTAATGTCACTCTCGCCAGGACATTAGCATTAGGACGCCTTCTTTACGGCCACACTCCTAGTATGGTTCAATTTATGCTTGAGGTTAATGTCACTCCCGCCAGGACATTAGCATTAGGACGCCCTTCTTTACCGCCACACTCCTAGTATGGTTCAATGTACGCTTGGGGTTAATGTCACTCCCGCCAGGACATTAGCATTCGAACGTTTGATTTGGATGTGATCATTTATATGCCGTAAAATTAAGAATAATTTATTCATTGACGAACATATCTCTAATAAATATACAATCAATCACAAAAAGATTTTGAATTTATAATTACATCATACAAATTATACTGCTTCTTTATTTCTTGCTTGTCTAGTTTGATAGGCGCTAGAGACTGCTCTATCTTTGTAGGCAGAGCTCTGCTGGCGTAGATCATTTGCACCTCTGACCGCAGGTTGGCATCAGCGCAACGTATCTTGCCAATGCATTTCAATGCTTCGTATCTTGTCAACGCCTTTCAATGCTATGTATCTTGTGAATGCCTTTTAGAGCTTGTGGACGCCAAACAATTCTTGTGATTGCTGCGCTGAACGGAGAAAAAACGCCACCGTATGGCAAAATGTGGAATCACACCAGTCCGGCAAAAAAAAACATTCGTCCAGCCTCTCAGAATAAATGTACCGTCCTGCTGACACCAATTCATATGTGTATCAGTCACTGAGGGCAGAAATTGTAACTTCTTCCAAAAATTGACCTCTAAAATCACAAACGTAAAAGATTCTATGGAAAAATAAAAGGTGATGAAAAAAAAACATTTCGTACCTGAACTACTCGTATCAGGTCGTCATGCAACAATTTCGTTATTCCAACCAGAATTAATAGTCTATTAACGATTATTTGCCATGAACACCCCTCTGCTCACCGTAATTTGCAGTTCTCGTCCGAGAGCTTTGCTTACGCGAATCACTCTGACGGTATCATCGGGTTGATAATTTTTCAAAGGTGAACATACAAATAAATGTAGCGTAGAAAGAGGTAATATCGTTGATTAACAAGATAATTCCATTACTCGGGCTTCCAAGCTCACAGCTGAACTCATTAGAACCCTTGTCGGTAAGTATTTATTGACCACATTGCGACAATAATCCTGAGTACAAGGTAAAATATGTGATTCGAGCTCTATTAAAATACTTCATGTTAATTTCCAGACTCAATTCAAAAAACAATATTTTCCAAAAATGTACAGTAATGTCAACTTTATACATCAGTACATTTAAATCATGCTCAAAGGCGGCTGGACTGAAACACTGCTGGAACCAGGCCCGCGAATCGAGAACGAAAGAAGCTCACCACTCGCCAAATTTTTACCACATAAAGAAATATCAAATCAGAAACTGCCTAGGAAAATTCTGTTCATGACTTTGCTGTAAAATGTGTCTTGCCTGTGTTCCTTATCAAACAAAAAAATATAAACGCAGACCTCTTCTACTGTCACGTATAACTACAAGCCTTCCTTGAAATATACCATTTGTATATGAATGAAGAGGGTAGTTTGTTTGGAAATGATCCCTAAGACGATGAATTGCGACTTATGGCAACAAGCTGTTACATTTCTGATGGGCGTGATTTCGATGCTCTGTTCCGATACAATGACTGTTAATCTCAAAAACGTCCGATTATAGAATGAGAACACTAAATTGATGTTTTCTGAATGGTGAACGTGTTGCCAGAGCTCTCGGTTACTAAGTGTCCAGTCAGTGTCTACAGTGTCCATCTTGTACATCAAAATCTGCTCTGTAATTCCTGCTAGGTATTACGTCGTACCGTTGAACGCCGTTTGGAATTTATGCACCAACACATTTACTGTTGCATAAACAGATCAAATCGATTTTTTAATTCAGTAGTAGTTAAATGTTAGTTAAGGTGAGTATACACTATAAATAAATGGAAAACTAATCGGCTGCATTTCCATCAAAAACCCACTTTCTTCACTTCGAATCCGACTTTCGCCGCCGTTCATCCATTCTCACACAGTTTCTGCTCTCAGCTAACCCTTGAGTATGAAAAGCCTCCCGTTATGTTGCTTTCATCTTGGAAAGCAAATGAAACTAATAAGTCTTCTTTATTTTGCACTGACACGTGTCTTTTGAAACACCTACTTACAACAATTAAACACAACACACTAATAACGTAATTACCATGGCAAATAATGCCTTTCAACAGCCACATCTACACTACGATGATGCCAAGATGAACCTAGACCAAAACCAGTTGATACACTCAACGCTGCCATCTAAAATCGTAAATAATGACACAGCATTCCCAGTAATATGTTAGAACGAAATTAACTACGTGTTTACTATATTTTCGTCGTGATCTATCGGTGTTCTTTCCGTGTTGCGCGGGTTCTGTTTTGTTATATGCTTTTAGTTATTCATATTCCCGAGTTTCCTCTGCAAACAACCTTAATCGAGGTTTTGCAGATTTTTATAGTTCTGAGACAATTTAGGGAATTATTTCAGTAGATCAAATCAGCGTATCGGAACTGGACTTGAGAGGTTTTGGCTAAATATGGAGCACAACTGTAGCAAAGTTTATTATTTAATAAAGAAATCCCCAGTGCTTCTTTCAATAGAGCTTTGTTTAGCAAAGTGCACTCAAGAGTAAAACTCACAGGTTTTGTGCAAATAATTTATAATAGGATTTGAATATTTCCGAGCTAATTTTTACGAACAGTAGCGAAAAAAAATCGTTTAACGTTTCCCACGTGAAATTTAACTTCATATATACATTTCTTGTGGTATTAAAACTGGAAAAAGCTTCTTAATGGATAATATCAATTACATTTTTGATGAGTTAAAATATCAAGTAGGACTTTACCTCAGATTATTTTTTAAATCTTCAATTGCATACAATTTTTTTTTCGCTACTGTACAGTGGCAAACGAAAATTCGTTTACGATTTAAAACTAGATGAAATCTTCTGTGTCCATTTTTCGCTCTATATTTGAACTCATCCAAATTAGATTAATATTATACATTAAGAAGCTTTGTCCACACATAGTACCGTGAGAAATTGCTAATATGAAGTTAAATTCCACGCGGGGAAAGTCGAAATTGTTTTTTCCGGTTACAGACTAACCATGAACGAATATTTGTTCGCTACCGTACATTAACTTTTAATTCAACTAGCAGGCTGTTCATCAAACAACTTAAGAAGATATCCTATTTTGTCAATTACATTTTATAATGAAATCAGTAAGGCTACCCAATCAGATTTGATGGTCTCTGCTTACCATTTTAGTTTTTTTGCGTATATTCATGTATAGATTTAGGATGCAAAACCTAATACCATACCGTGTGCGTATGAATAAAGATTTTTTTATATAATAATTAATGATAACTCATAATTTGTACCACAGAGTTTCTAGGAGACAAGATATTTTGATCCTCACCTTCTGTTCCGAACCTTAACAGTGGGGGTTGCCCAGCGGGAACCGCGAGAACACAACTGCACGACACAAAGTTCACGGGAAGCAAATGAGAGTGAGTGAGATGACTGTGATCGCCGAGTGTTCAAGTTAGTTCACTGAGGAGAGTGCTAGTGCTGTTTCTTCTCATGATATATCTTGAACTCAACAAAATAATTTTGTATGGGGTGGACGGATGAATGTATGCCGAGCCGAAGGGGTTAACGCACTTGGGTAGATCCTGAGGTATGCGGATTATTCTGACGGGGCTCCGAACGAAGATGAAATGATCGCCACTACTCCCAGCTGGGATGTAGACAAAAAAATCCCAGACCGAGCCAAACGATACCTGCAAATTGTTTGTAAATGAAATGATTATATTCTGAAAGTCTAATTACTTATCAACGTAGCCTGCAATGATAGGACGCGTTTTTCCTATTATATTCTTCTCTCAAAAATCAGTCCAAAAATTGCTTCATTTTCAGTAAGCTTCAAATGTTCCCAGATTTACCGTTTACAGAAAAATATTTTTTCCTTAAATTTTTCTAATAGGGACAGTCATGTTGATTCCAGTGTAAAAAAATCAATTGTCGAAATCGACACAAATCTAAGGATTTGTTTTGAGGTGTTAGTTAGGATTTGAGATGTAGGAGATTCCGTAACAACACAAACAAATGTTGGAATCTAGTTTGTTCAATCGTAGTGATGCTTCCAGCCTTACAACGGCTTTCAGCCAGAGTTTCGGAAATTGACATGATTGATGTCATTTAACAACTATGGCTAATTTCATAGAAGTCAGCTCATACAACATGTTCTCTAATTACTAATTCATGTTAGTAACAGTTTCAAAACATATTACCTCACTTTCAAATTGGTGACCTCATGTAGAGTTGTGCATGATTACCATTGAACTGTCAGTCCTAATTTATTTTGATGTGGGCTGCTAGTGGGGAAGCTAGCGATGTATGCGAGCACACGGCGATGGCGAGCCATCACTGCCACCGGTGGGAGAAAGATCACGTGTACCCGACGTGAAAGCCTCCTACCAACAGCGTGATCGCAACGTATTACTTATGGGCAACGTTTGTTGGGATCCTCCAGCCTCCTGCCCCCCTCCTCTCCCTCTCCTACTTCATTCGAGAAGACTCTCAGTCACATTGGGGGCAGGGCATCCAGACGGGCAGGATGCCTTTGGTAGGTTTAGAATAGGATCCGGGTTCAGATCAGTTAAGTCGAAAAATGGTCAACCATTGTAGGGTAGTAGTGCAGGATTATTTCAGTTTATTTGTTTTATGGTAAACGATATATTGGGATTAAGGGATTTAGTATGAACACAAAAGAAAAGCTAGTGTATTTCTTTGAATGCAGGATTATGTTATTCTACAAAATTTGAATGGTTATTTGATTGAGTAGAGCATTTGATTCGGTTTTCACATCCCCTGTAAGGTACTCTTGCTGGAATAAGTTTTTTCAAAAAGGAATATTTTAGTTGATTTGTTGCAAGCATTCGTTTTCAATTACAGTTTCACGTTTTGTTAGATTAACTCCATTGTATATCAGATAGGTTGTATATGTCTAAGGAACAGTAAGTCTGTTACTAATTTAGTTTTAGACGTTTGAAGAACGATCAGCATAGATAAATGGTACACAGAAATCAAATGTACATCAACTTATGTTTCAAAATAGCTTGCTATGAGTCATAGAGAGAGGAATCTTGTCTCAAAAGTTTAACTAATACGAAAATCATGCATGTGGGAATTCTGCAATTGTACTACAATAAAGGGTTTTTATTTCTTCGTCGTCTAAGACTACGAGAAATAGAGAAAACATTGTATTTGCTTTATATAAATATATAAAATTATGTTTGTGTTTGATTTGATTTGATTTGTTTTGGGCCTCATTTCCACCAGAGCCTCAACGTGAGTCATAATAGGCTCCCCCGTAGGGTTCGATGATCATTGATTCCAATAGGCTTGCACGCCTAGGTGTGCGAGGAAAAAACAAAACAACGCTTTTAACGTTAGAAAGGAAGTGAAAATTTTAGCAATATCAGACGCACGCTGGTGCGCAAAAGAAAAAACGCTTACTCGAAACGGACCTCCGCTTCCAATCCTTTTGAACTTAAAGAGCATATATACGCACCCTAGTGCGTACAGGTAGCATCGTCAAGATTAGTACAAGGTCAGTGGCTACACGGGCAAATTCAGCTCCGACAGCAACGCAACACAATATTTACAGCTACGCGGTTTAGTTGTTTAAATACAATTTATTCATTTAGGTAAGATAAAGACTCAGATGAAC
>SDVV010002145.1:0-23679 GCA_016164225.1 Gammarus roeselii | reverse complement strand
GACGCGACCCTCGCCCTCTGCGCCAGCAATCCGCGGACTGTAATGGTTAATTGTTCTACTCATGCATCTCACAAACATTTTTCTGTGTATGGGTTTTATAGCGCTGAGAGGGGGAAACAGAGGTTCCAGGATTCAGAGGGGCTTCCAAAGGGTCCCACAGTTTCTCTAAAGGGTCCTAAAGGGTCTCAAGGGTGTCCCAAGGGGCCCCAGAAGGGTCCAAGTGGACTCCCCCAAATCCACCTGGTCTCCCAAGTCCCCCGGGTTCCCGAAACCCTGGGTCCCCGAGTCCAGCGTGTCCCACGAAAACCTCCCCTCTCTGGGTCACCTTGTCTCAACCAACCTCGATACATATAATAACAAATTCAAAATTTATCACCATGAAAAAACGGCAGAGAAAAATGATAGAGCCCAAGCAAGAAGAAATAATAAAATACTTAAATAAAGTGTTATTGATCTTTAACATGAATAATCATCCATCCACCCCAATTCAACGAGACGCAGAGCACATAAGGCTAGCGTCGACACGTGTTAGTTGACTACCTTCCTCTACACACTTTCATCTTTTGTGCGCCTTCTCTATACCTGCACACTTTTGTCTCGTCGTGCTATCCATCCACTCAAACTTCGGTCTTCCTCTAGGCCTACGTCCACTCACCTCCGCTCTCATCACTCGTTTACGTATCTCTTGTCGTCCATCCTCACCGTGTGCCCGAACCATCTCAGAACACGTGAATCTACTTTGTCCTTTAACTTTCTCGCCATACTCGTTCAATTCGAACGTTGTTTATTGTTCTTATCTCCGAGTCTCACTCTAGCCATGCCCCTTGTACAATTCATCTCGAAAAATTCAACTTTATTCTACGCTCTCGCCCAAGTCTCCTCCTCAGAGGGCAGTTGGAACGACTACACTCTCATACAAGACTCTCTTTGCTTTCAAACCAAACGCCCTACAGCTCATCACACTCTCCAGTCTACCGAACACTTTCCATCCTTCCTTCACCCGAGATTTCGCCTCGGTGCCAACTAGTTCAGTCTTCGTCACATGAGGCGCCCTACGGGGGAGCCTATTATGACTCAAGTTGAGGCTCCGGTGGAAATGAGGCTCAAATCAAATTCCCCACATGAGAGCCCAGATACTTACAACACTGCACTCCTTACAACACTGCATTTTTTTACCGACGTTAACTCGCATTTCGTCTCTCCCAAATTCCCGACACCAGCATACACATACACAAACATAATAAAAAGAGAACTATGCAAAACGCGAGTAGATTTTGATTTCCAAATCTACAGTAATCACCTCTATATTGGTAATAATGTTTAGTGGACATCATGTAAAACTTATGTTAAATGAACATCAACAGGTAGATCAAACTCGGTGATTCACTTCAACAACGACTTCTCTCCACTAAAATAGCAACACTAAATACAATTGGTCCAATATTACCTCAAATGGAATCCCACACGTTAGGTAACGCAAATTATTAGCAGTTGAATAGGGACAATCACAATAAACACAAACTTGCGTCAAGTCGCAAACGATAGTACCAGCTTTCCAAAGAAGGAGTAATCCCGCACAGTCTAGTGAAATGGGTAAAAAAAACTACCACTAGACTAAAAAAGACAGACACGGCAAAAAATGTTAATTAATATCAGTTATGTGTTGGGGCGGAACCAATCGGTAAATATCGACCGCATCTAAAATCGAATCTGGGACAGCTTCAATATCTTACGCATGATGACATGCATCTAAACAAAAAATTTCCCTAACTGTACTTGTAGACACTAGCTACTGGCGTTTCAACAGTTACAAAAAATAGATGCTGTCTAACCATTAGCGATTCTACAGATATCAACAAATCAATTAAAATTCGAACTTATCGCCATCTAAGGGATGACTCAAACTTTCTTTCTCTAGCCGAGCTAAGGTTGCGTACATTGACTAGTTTGGCACACCGTCAGAGTCGTAAGTTCTTCAAAATAATGTGAATTGCGTAAAAATTGTCTACGGATTGTCAATGAGCCACCACGCTATTTCCCCTTCAATAAAAATATGTGACTACATGACAATTAACCGTAAGCAAAGTTAATTATCACTGGTGAGGTCCAAAAATGTTCATGTTAATGATAACAGAACCACAACGAGACTTTTATGACAAAATGGGTGCAAAAGATTAAATTGTTAGATATCGTCATATAATGAGACAACTTTATTAAACACAAATACATTCATTTCAATGTTTATTCATAGAAGAGATGCATGCTTCTTATTAATATTTGATCATATTACCCTTGACCTTGATGTCTGTCTCATCCTCAGTTTCATGGAATCAGCAAGAGCTTTGAATAATTTGATTTGAGCCTCATTTCCACCAAAGCCTCAACGTGACGGAGCTTAGAAGCTAGGCTTCTTTTCTCCGCTGATTTCCACTCCCGTTCAATCATATCGAGCAGTGATGTCGGTTTGTGTTGTTCGAGGCTATTTGATTTGACCCTCATTTCCACCAGAGCCTCAACGTGTCATAATTGACTCCCCCGTAGGGGCTCGAGGCCATTATTGAATATTTCCAAGTTTCTCAATCTATTCTCCATTTGGAGAGTTCCGCGCCACAGCAAGATGTGCAGCGGTTGATGGCATGCTGTAGATTCACATGAACTTTCAAGACCTGAACATACCGTGGTTTTCATGGGCTCACTACTTGGATGCGCGATGAGACTTCCTTGCCTTTCTTTGCCGCTAAAGACAATAGCATTACAGTCTTGAAGAAATCAAGGCCGTTCCTGTAGGACAATCGTGGCTTTCGTTCAGTTCAAGCTACTCTCCACTGCTCCCTGGTCTAGTGACGATTCCGACAACCAAACTGCTCTTTCTTCCCCAAATCCTTTAGGGGCGATGTTGAATTGTCCGAATGAAAATATCGACTAGCAGTACAGAATGATCCTTCCAGATATTATTGAAAGAAAACACCATTAGGATAATCCATGAGTCGTCTCACTTGGTACTGAAATCACGCATGTTCAACAGGTACAGACCCAATATCATCGTCGCGACGGTGAAACAACACCATTATGTGATTATAAGGGCACCTATGGTGACCAACGAGGTCTCTTCTCCTTTCCGGCAGGTAAGACCATGATAGAAGCACGGTATATCCGAGCCTCAAATGATCATAGCACCCTCCAATATGCCGTCCATCACAGCACAATATACATGCACGACGGAGCCCATTGACATCGAATGAGATTAACGGGTTCATCTTAGACATCGGAGCGTCATCGTGAAGAACTGGCTTAAAAGGATATAATACTGGCTTGAAAGGGTATAATATCAACTTCTTGGAGTAGCCGGGGAACTATCCAGCCCTAAACGCGATCGAGAATGCATGAAATGTGTTCAAATGTCGCCGCAAGCAGCACAAACAAAGATCACTGTCTAACATGATAGATTTGATTTAAAACACTATCGCAATGATGAAGTTGAGCTTCGACGCCCATGCTGATTCCGTGCCACAGACAAAGATTAGATTAGAGTGACGAGGCTTTCTAGCGCGCTGGAGCCGAATGTCAAACCAGCAAACAGTGCGCATTATATGTTAGTCTTTGTTTTTCTTCTACTTTTAATGTTAAGAGTTAGATTTACTACTGCGAAAAGTCAAAGTCCTTCACGCGGCGAACGTCTATGGTATGTACGGGTGCCACAGGAGGTACAGGAACTCCTAAGGTGCTGAGGCCATATGGTCCCATCACTCCCCGGATGTCAGTAAGGAGGAATTACACACTACCTACCCTGCTACAGAGCCCCAAGGATCCGCAGTAGTCCTCAAGGTACCGGCTGCGCGCTCCTACACCTGTTGAGGGGGAAGATGAGATAGAAAACGGGGATCTCATGAATGAGATCTTCACTAGGTGGGCGGAATTTCACGCATGAGAACAGCAGGAATGAAGAAAAAAAGAAAATATAGTCGTAGAAAAAGGTTGCATGAAAGAGCGCAACTTGGCTGTTATTTGCCACCCGAAAGGAGAATAGCTAGAACCGGTATGTGTATGTTTGAGTGTGCGTGTCTGTGCGCATGCGTGTGTAGATGTGTGTGCAACGCCTATTGTGAGAGTTTTTAAGAAGGAGTCTGAGACAAGTTTTAAGAAATTTGATACAAACCTAAGATCCAAATTAGGTAAATAAAATTTAAGCAAATCAGGATGGAGAGAAGAGGATAGTTTGAAGGGAAATAAGGGTGTTCACCCCTCCGGTTGGGCCATGACTGTGCGGCCCGTGAACCTAACATATGCCTAGGAGGGCACGCAATACGACCAATTAATAATGTAGCTAATGATAATTTTACCATGTTCTTCAATGTGTAAGTTCATTTAAATGTACGTACATTGTTCATAATTTCAACTTTAATTCAAGTTATGAGAAATCTTGAAATGTAACATTTCTTTGAGCCACTATTTTCTACGGAAAAAAAGGGGGAAATTCTCTTCTGATCGAGCAAGTATATCTTTACCCAAGCGTCAATTACTAGCATGATATCACATGCGATGCCGTTTGGATTTAGTCAAAATCAAACCGGCAAGGATTATCATGCCAAGTTGATTTTTAAATCTGAGTCCGAATGACACGATTAAATTAATAGACTAGTCGCCACCCGAGATTGGATTGAAATGGCTTTCAAGAGCCTTGGAGTTAGCCGTTGTAATCTCCTCCTTAGGTCATTTCAAAATTACAAATAAATAAACTAGGCTGGAAAATCGACCGTTCTAGACATTTCTACGGTAGTCATTCGGTGACCAGATCAAAACAAAGCAATGGATTGGTTCTTTGACCAACGCAACAGTTTAACTGTGCCATTGTAGAGGATTTACGTTTCAGTCAAGGGAAGCGCTTTGCTTGCCACAGTAGCGGACAGTTTAGAAAGTTGTCCTCTGATCACTATGCTACTGCCTAGGTACGTGATTTAGTCGATAGCTAGACTGACATAGTCGAATAATCTGTTTATGATATCGTTATCTCGTATAATACCTAGTTCCCTAGATTAGTATCAAAACGTTTAAATATTACCTACATGTTGGAAATTAAATTTCGAAAGGCAGCCTCTTCAACCACATCTATTTCCCACTTTCATCTTTCTTACAACTTAGTGATGCAAAAAAGCTGCGTTTCATTCGAAAACTGAAATTACACCAAAATGAAATGGGTCATGATAACAGCTGACATTAGCAGATAACAACGCAGTAAATAGATCACCATCAAATACTGAACCTGGTGGCTTCTCAATGAAAAACAGGTCGTATTTCTATAGTTATCATATCGTCATAGTCGCGATATTTCAGCAATAAGGAATAATTGCATGCATACAAAGAATAAACACCATTATCGAGATATTGTAGCTGCCAAATACTGCACGCAATTTCCTCAGCTATCAAACTAATCGGGACAACATATTTTCGTTAAAAATACACTAATGGCACACTGACACGTAACGAGCATGCATGCGTCAAATGCCAACACTGTAAGCGGCTCGTTACTAGCCATGTCATAGTATAAAGACACAACAAAGCGGGTGTGGTGAGAGTCCAGTCTAATGCCACGTCATGGTAAAAAAGGACACGCAACAGATCTATTGTATATCTTCAGGAGACATACAGATACAGACACTGGGCCGCATCCCCCAGAAAGGGGAGTGGCCGACGGCAAGGCGCACCTCACACCCTCACACAACTTAGCCCTTTTGTGCTGGAGAGTCAGGAGACATACAAAAAGTCAGGAGACATACAAAAAGTCAGGAGACATACAAAAAGTAAATTTATCTTTAAACGAAAAATTTATCAATCTTCTCCCTAAAACAACAGGTAAGTGATCTTTTCTAACACCAAGAGATGGCAATGACCATAACTGAATGGCACGTAAGCTGAGCAAGAGATAAATTGTATTGCATAAATAGAACAGGTGGATAGGTACCAAGTGCGTGAAGAGGTAAGTCCCCTACCAGACGCAATGTAGACTCTTCATTCGGTCGACGGTTACCGGACAACACTTCGAGTGAAAAATACTGTTATATAAACTAAGATTTTGGTTGACAATTTTTTTTATAAATAATTTCGCAAAAGGATGCTATGATAAGATTAGAGATTGATATTTTTAACGCGTTCGAGTCCATGCGCATGGGTATGTGTGTGACGATTGTCTTGCCGTCGCCACCCTCTTTTTGGCGAATATGTCTATCAGTAGAACATATCCAACAAAAACCCATATCGACTGATTGAAACCCATAGACATCACACATTAATCAGAAAGAAATATATATAACTACATAGAAATGTAATTTGAAGAATTCATGTTAATGGAAGCACACATTGTCCCACGCCGATTGAGAATAACTTGAGAAGGCTCGCCAGGATCTTTCCTAATATTTAAGATGACAAAAGTTGTTATTTTGAATCGTAACTACTTGCATTTAAATTTTAATCAGTGTTAGAAAAGTGTTACGTCATCCGAAAGCAAGCAGAGGGCGTACATCATGCCCGCTAAAACATAAGTCATTCAAACACGACTGATAACATGCACTCAATAACTTAACTCAACTTGAACGGGTACATAATCAGGTACTGGACAAAACAACATCACACCTCCGCGCCTTCATAGATAACTGGGTCAGAAGGATGCTTCACAGAGTAGGCTACAACTTCAGGGGAAACGGGTACAGGGCCTTGTTTACGAAGTAGCCAGTTAAACAGCGGCTACCATTAGTAGATTAAGATGGTACGTCCAGTAGCAAATAACGATTTGATTTGGGCCGCATTTCTACCAGAGCCTCAACGTGAGTCATAATAGGCTCCCCCGTAGGGCGCGAAGCAAATAACGAGTTGACTTTGAGGGCAACGCTCCGCAGGGGCACCCATCCGACACAAAAATTTGCCGTTTGGATCATATTTCATCTTAGGTAATGAGGCTCAAATCAAATTCATCTTAAGTTTCTATATAATTAATTAGACCCTTCATCAGAGCATGACAATCAAGCATTGTTATTTTTTTTACTCAGATGCACATGTTACTTCATTCAAAATATTTATTCTCGGATGACTGGGAACTTCGAAGTATATCGCAACCTTGCCAATGTAGCTACTATACAATTGTTTGGACTGTCATTAACGGATGCTATGTGATGAAAATTATTAAAACACTTTGAGAACATATCTGTCTTGATGAACACAACAATTTTCAAGTTTTAAAGCGTCTTGTTTGTTATCTTATTAGTAGCATCCTCCCAGCTATCTGATTCTTTGACCGCCTGATTTACTCCACAGCAGTCAAACTCTTGGTCAGTAACGGGCGGGAAAAATTTAATGTAACGTTTTTCCATGTGGAGTAGGTTATACACCCCGGCCGTTTGTCCCCACGGCTGGCACTCTAGGCTCCGTAACACTGTGTCCGTGTCCTGCTGCAGCAGCCGCGCCACGGCCTCCACCGTGTCTGGCTCACGAGGCACGGAGCTGCTACCGTCGGGACAAGAGCACGACGACGTCAGGGATTGAGTGCGACATGAGGCGTCTTTCAGCCCCAGGACCCGGCACACCCTCTCGTTGCTACTGGGTACAGTGATACCGCTCGATACAGGGTCTGTACTTTTAGAGCTGCACTTGCTCCAATTGTTGGTGGTGCCAGAGTTCAACTTAGTGATGCTGCTTTCGTTGTTGCTCTCAGTAGGGGTGATCAGACGATCAGACGCGGGTTCCTTCATGTTACAACAGTCATCAGATGGAGCGTGAGATGGCAGGAGAAAGGAGTGCTTTTCACCATAGTCTTTGCATAGACTGGCGAACAGCACATTACTGCCATCAGCCTCTGGCAAAAACACTGAGTCTGAGAGGTTTTGTTCACCAATGCTGGATTCACTACTGTCTCTGATACTGCTCACTTCATCCAAACTGTCCATACCAGAGTTACTCGAGGAAGAGCTACTACTGCAGCTAAGATGCGATGGGGCCGAGAGACAGTCTGAATGGAGGCATCGAAACAAAGTGGAAGATATATCATGCTGCAGTTGCAACCGCGAGGCCAGTTCTGGCAGTGCCGTTTTTGCATGTCGGACAAAGCTGCCAGCTACAGCACATGTTTGTATCCAGGGTGAACGCAACAGCTGTTGAACGCTCCAACGATCGTCCGGGCGGGTGTGAAGAGAAGCAATCAACATGTCTTTCACTTCAGGTCGAAGAGAATCCAGATCATCTTCATGCTGAAACTGCAGCCCGAAAATGGAAGTAGTGCTGCGGACGCCACTTTTGGTGGTGAACGCCATGAAGGGTTCCTCTCCCAGCAACGCATAGTACAGACAAGCTCCAAGACTGAAGAGATCAATCTTTGGTCCATAACGTGTGTTCGAGAGCATAAGTTCAGGGGCCATATAAGCCAGCGTGCCAGCTCGACTATTCGATGTGTTGGGAAGGTCATGCTCAGAGTAGGCGATAGACAGACCCAAGTCGATGAGCTTTGCATGTGGAAAGCAATGACGGGCAGTACTCTCCACCATGATGTTATCAGGTTTGACATCTCGGTGTAGGTAACCCTGAGAGTGCAGATAGCGCAGGCCACAAGCAACGTGATTGGCCACACAGCCAGCAAGGCAGTCACACAAGCCACTACCGCACCCTGACCGCTCCTGCTTTCTCTGACGCACCAAACCACTGAGGGACATACCGCCAAGATCCTCCAAGGCCAACACCAACTCTCCCCGACTGTCTACGCATATTTCCACCAAAGACACCAAGCACGGGTGGCTGAGGGTGGCCAGTACTCGCGCCTCGTGATATAAGCTGCGACGCTCCTTGGAAAGAGGTCCATTGCTGCTCTTGCCGTTTCCTTCTCCCCTACCACTATTACCCCTGCCTCTTCTTGACGAGCTTACAGCACTCGTCTGGTCTGAAGAGGAAGTGATTTCAGAGGAAGAGCCGCAGCTGATACTTGAGGAGGAGAAGGAGAGTGTGCCATCAGGAATAACAAGCTCTGTTGGCAAGTTCAAGACCGACTTCAGTGCAACGAGTAGGCCCAGCATCTTATGCCGAGCACGAGCAACAGTGCCGTACTTGCCCGTACCAATCGTGCACACAAGCTCGTACTGCAGCCAAGTAGTCATTGTACAACTTGTGCTGCACACACCAGATACACTGGTATACAAATAACTGTGTCGCAGAGTGGCAGGGGAGGAGAAAAACTCAAGCTTGTATCACCGAGTTCATGCACGGGTTGAGCTTTGCTTACCTCACAGACAGACGAGGGGTTGGTCTAGCAGCTGATTTTTTTTACGTTGACAGTAGTGACGAAGATTTTTGTTCAGCTCTATGACTAATCCTAACACACAAGTGTCAGAGGGAAGCCAACCGAGTTCAGAAGAAAGGTGCAGCAGAGGTGCTAAGTTATGAACCTAAGGTATGAGACAACTTTTTGACTAAGGGACAAACCCACACATAGCCAGGATCACTCACCCACCAACCTGTTCAAACTCAAGCACACAGAACACATAATACACTGAAAGTTTCCAGCTCAAACTGTATTACCTACTAACGGATGGTCTAACCACCAAATCACAGAAGGTTCTTGTATATATTCAGCTGAAACCATATTACCTATTAATAAATGGTCTAATCACAGATGTTTTTGTATTCACTGGATAGTTAATAACTACATCAAACCTCATAAGCATAAAGCTAGCCCAAAAAGGTTATGAAAAAATAAGTAAAAAATAAACAACATGTTACCTCAATGAAGTAATACCACGCACAAGAACAGATTGTGACGTTTGCAAATTTATAAATCCCTATTATCTCTATCTAATTTTTCATGATCAATGTAAAAACAGAAACAAAACAGCAACCCAACAATTATTCCCTGATACAGCTATGGCACAGCAAAAGTTGGTAAAAGCTAATTTCCCAGTATCATTAAAAACACAGAAATGGTAAAAGTATTCAGTGCCTAAAATTGGACTATGTCAAATGATGAAAAAAATGACTAAAATTTAGAGGGCATTGAATGCCCGTAACTTATATTTTGCACTGTAATCAGATGAGCATAGCATATCATGTAGTTGTCAACACCAACTTTTTAGTTTGAGTAGTTACACCCACTTGCTTTTTTGTTACTAGCTAGCTAAATATTTTGAAGGCACTGTCTCCATTGACAGCCACAGTCAGAACACTCTAAAAAGCTGTAGTCAAACAGTAGTTATGTTCGCAAATAATGAACTTTGGTGTCAACTTCTAGAGGCTACTGAAAAAATAGCTAAATAACCTGCACATGAGCATTGACCATCTGGTACAGATGATGTTATATTGATACTTACAGATTAGATGCACTAAGAATATTAGTAGCCAACATAGCTATTACAAAAGTAAAAAAATACTAACTAGTCACATCGATTGACATTACAAGATACAGATATGGCCATAGCTAATCAATATACAATCAAAAAAAAAATTGCAATTAGGGCAAGCCCCATTATAAGGCCTTACTTCTGCTAGGTAACAGCTACCAATAAGCTTCAGCCTACAGGTAAAACAATATTGGAAGTGAATAAAATACTGAAATGGGGAGCTTTCTAAAATTATTTTGAATTCATCAGCCAGGTTGCTATAGCAACAGAATTGTATGAACAGAGCGCGGAAAATGATGTCAGAAGATGAAAATGTTTTCTGGAGCAGCTTCTTGATGTGCTATGGAATCATAGTTAGCAAACCAAAACTAGCAATAAAAGTCTGGTACTAGGGGTATGACCGAGACAAATTCATCTACTGATAACATTGTTCTGGCTGAAAGAAACCTGACTGTACTTCCAAGGCATTACTTTCTCAATTACAGTTCCCAGAAGCAAATTTCACAATAAGCCACAGCTGTTAACTGAGCAGGATCTTTGACCTAATGAATCCAGACAGAGAAGTAGCAAATTGTCACATGAATTTAGTTGATAAATAAATGAAAATGCAAACACTGCAGGAACAAAATCCAACAAACGTGAACCTTATACAATAGCCAAATAAAAATGAACAAAAAATGGAGGAATGATGAGAAGCAGCCAAATTAAGGAGCCAAGTGTAGATTGGAGTCAGGGCAGGGTGTCTCCAGAGAATGCAGAAGTCTGCATTCACTACCAGCAGAAAGGCATATCCCAATCAACGCACATCTTGCAGGTTGGTCACTTATGTCAAAACTTCAATTCAAACTGGAATAAAAATATAATATAGTATTAGTGAGGTTGATGAAAAAATACTTGAGCTGTAAAATAACATTTCACATAAGTGTAAGCACCACCCAGGTCGACATCACAGTTGATATCCCCGGGTGATCATGCCCTCTTACCTGGTTTGGGCCAAGCACATAGGAAATAATGTATTTTGACTAAGGCACTTGAAACTGCAAGTCTTTGTTAGTCTGTACCACCTCTTTTTAAAATTTGGATATGCTTACAGAATTTTGGAAAACCCACCTAAGTGACGGAATGATTTTTCATGTTCTTCAAACATGTATTATGGTAATATCAATGTTTGTCTCACTTTGATGGTATGACCAATTTTGAACCTAAATTTGTAGTAGCTAATGTCAAAAACGTACAAAATTGGCTCATGTTCGAATGATTTTTGAAGGTCAAAGCAGAGATGTGTTAATATAAACACATCTCTCGTTTGACCTTTTTTTAAAATGTGGGTGATTCCTCCCTACAGTTAACATATTAACGTAATATGCCCAACTGCAGAGAGGAGTCACGCACATCTTGAAAAACACTCTCGACGGGGACTAATTTACATTGGAGCATGTGCTGGTCTGTGGCCTCAAAAAAAAGTTAGGTGACCAAATTTTGAAAAAAGGTCACTAAATAATTGTTTTTGTGATAGCTACAATAGTGACACAGGAATTATTTCTTAGAACATTATTAACGTGCAAAATTAGGAAACTGAATGGTAGCCTATCTAAGTATTGTTCCTTCACTAACAGGATGAAATGCAATTGAATATTTCAGGTTACCATGGACAAATTACTTCCCCAGTATAATATTTAGTTATTTAGTAAAAAATGTTTACTCCTGCTGCATCATGAAGAACATTAAATAGTTGCTTCATATAATTGAAACCAAAGATTTTATTGCATGAAGACCCACTCAGGACTGTCCCCATGCAATCTGGAAAAGACAGGCCTAATGGTTAACTATAAGAGGAGCTTGACACCTCTATGGGAACACAAGGTTGTGAGGTGTTTGTGATAGTTATGAATTGTCAACTTGCATACTCTCGACACTGCCTTCAGACCTGAACTAATAAATTTGATGTTTTTGATTTGAGCAACGTTAGAAACCCCAGAAATTTCAAAACCTGCAGCAAAATGCTAAGTAATGTTGGTATTATTCCTTTTGAGTAAGATCCAGATTTTTCAGGGACAATTTTCAAATAGTTCATGTTAAATGTTATTTATAGATACAGACACTAGGCCTAATCCCTAAGAAAGGGGGGTGGCCAATAGCAAGACAAACCTCACACTTTACTCACACTCAAACCGAAACAAACTTAGTTTTTTGGCACAGTAGGATCCAGCTAAGAGCTGGCCCCCCTCACTCACAACACACTTTTCATCCCAGGAGTGAGGTTCAAGATAACAACACATTTCTCAACAAGATGCCATTGCTGGGAGAGCACATCAAAATTCACCCCTTCACAACCATTCTTCACTCACGCTATCCATTGCATGCTCTTGCTACCTCCACATTATGTATTTTCTTCCTAATGCCATCCATCCAACCTTCAGTCCACCTCAGGGCCTACATCTACTCAATGATAATCATTTGGTTAAAAATTATCTCAAGACTGACATTGCAGTGCAAAGTCACTTTAGGTGATTTTCTGGCATTTATTTGTATGATTAATCAAGATTACGCTTAAGTAATATTTACTGCAAAATAATGAATATTTAAACAAATAAGGATGTCTGTAGTCAATATGCAACCAAAAAATTAAAATGCACAAGAAGTATATCAACTTATAGGACACAATGGGTGGGTGAACCCACCCTGACTCAGAGAAATATTCTGGATTTGTTTTCTGAACCCACCTGGAGTCCCTGACTCAGAGAAATATTCTGGATTTGGTTTCATCAACCGCGACTGGTAGGATAAGTGATTTACCTGTTCTGCCTCCATTCCCTCAGTGTGTGCTTTGTCTTTTAATTTTTTAGTATATTTTTACCTCTGAACTGTTTTTATTACAGCCCAACAATGTTGTCTGTAATGGAAGATTGTTGAGAAACAAATCTGGAGTGTGGAGTTGCCACACTTGGTGTGTTTAATCAGCCTAATGTTTGTTTGAGTTTACCTCAATATGAACCATCACTTGTTGAACAAATTAAAACAAAGCCTGAATTATACTGCACATGTATACAAATGGAAAGACTGGCTCTCCCTCTGTGGGTTCCATGAATTTGATCGATGGTGTTGTGGTTACCGATTCTCCCTTGATGCAAGGTTGTGGCCTCTGGTTTTTCATCAGTGTATGTTTGCCTAGACCCCACATCTAATCTCCACCAGGTGAGTGATGGTGTAATGGAGCACATTGTAATCAGACCAGATGATCGGCTGTTGTGCTCTCTGGTCTTGATGGGTAACTTGAGCATGGGACCATATAATCTGCATCCACTACTGATGAAGTCAATCTCCTCCAAGTTGTCACATCCACTTCCCTAATTTTTATTAGGCTCTTGTGGGAATGATTTTTGTTTCATCTGTAGAAGTTGTCAAATGTTTTTCCCTACAACTAAGTGAAGTCTCTGTATTTCATTCTGAATTATCAACCTGTGTGTTTTACAATGGTTTGCTGCAAGTCAATGCAGCAAATAATGGTGTCATGATTGATATCTAATTTGGAGGCCTTGGGGATCCTTTCAGAAGATCAATTGGGATTTAGAAAGGGTAGGTCAATTGAGGATCAGCTCCTGCTTACTGTGGGTGTATCAAGGACTTGATGTGGACATAGACTGGCAGTGCTGAAGTTGTGAAGGAGACATTTGCCCAAGTTTGCTTGATCCTGGACATTGGAGAAATTGAGCTCAGTGGGCATGTGAGGATCGGCGAAACCAGCTTGTTTAGAGCTAAAGTTCTGGATTGTGATCAAAGGTGGATGCAGCTAGGTGGTGCCAAGAATTTAAGATTCTTGGATGAGTTCAAGTCCGTTTTCATACAGAGGGACTTAACCTACAGACAGAGACAGGAGATTATTGCGAGAAGGACTGCTGTTTGCTGTGGGGCGACGTCTGCAAACTGGGGTGTAGCTGGGCGTGGAGGCGGTGGCATTGCTGGTGGTAGTGCTGGGGACCTGTGTGTTTGTGCTGATGACTGCAATAATGGTGTGCATGTCCGCGGGAGTAGTTCTGGTGGTCGTGATGGCCGCGGTGACATTCCCATTGAGAGGGCTGCTGTTTGCCGCGACTTTGCTGCGGGTGGCCGCGGAGGTGGTGCTGTGGGTGTTGGGTCCATCAATTGTTGAGGGGCTCTGCAGTCGTCCATCTCCCAGTTTTCATTGCTGAAGATTAGCCAGGCAAATAATAATTGTCTTACAAGCAAAATAGATTTTATTTCAGAAAATCGGCTGGAGGATCATCTGCAGGTTGGATGGTGGCGCCGACCTTGGGGGTATTTTTCGGAGAGCTCCTGATGCGAGAACTCAGGGCCATCCCTATAAGCTTTTGATGTCGGCTTGTGATATGGACATCAAGAGGAGATTCTTTAAAGCACAATGTGTTCAGTTGTGGAACAGCCTCCCGAGTTTTGTGGTGGAGTTAGATTCCCTGGCTGCATTCAAGAGGTTGCTTGCGGAGTTTTTGGGTGATATTCTGTTTGAGTTTGTTTAGGTTGGGGCGGGTTCTTCTGCACCGTGTTGGCGTCCTGGCTTTGGATTTGTCTGCTTTTTGCTATGATGCTGGAGTGGTGAGTTGTGGTACGTGCTTGTGTAGGTGTGTGCGTGTGGGTGTGTTTGTGTCTGTCCTGATGTGTTGCTTCTTTGTGTGCTTCTTTGTTGTACAGTGTGCTGTTCTAGTTTTTTTTTTCTCTCATTCATGCGGATGGTTCATGTGATAGCCAATAGTGCGCACTAATTCCAGTTCCTATACCTGTGTTAACATTGCTGTTCTCAATAGCATGCTGGCGCGCATGACTGTGCTGGCCTCCCCCGGCTCTGCTGCTCCTCACTTGTTGTGGTCCTGCTGGAGGGGGCTGCAAAGGTAAGAGACAAAGGTAAGAGAGGTGTTTGTAGTTGAGTTAGTGAGACTTGGCTTGTGAGCTTGGTTTGCTCTTAATTTGTTTAGGTTCATGGATTTTCTGTTGTGAGAGGATATTGGCATACTGGAGTGAGAAAACACAGTATTTTTATATATTTGAAAAAATTCCTGAAGTATGAGGAGGTTAGTCTGGACTTGCCAAATGTAGCAGCAGTCTTCCTGTTTCAACTTGATTTGCCAATTTTGCCCGTTTATAGACCTCCATCATACAGTGATAAGGAAAATCTTGATCTGATAAATTTGATTAGTGACTTCTGTGTTGATCACGAGGTGGTAGTGTTGGGAGATTTCAACCTGCCCTTGGTGAAGTGGTTGGATGGGTTGGTGCAGGAAGAGAATGTCAACTTAACGGATCAACTGTTTTTGGATTGTTTTGCATCTTGTGGTTTGCATCAGTGGGTGAGGGAGACTGACTGCATCTTCATGGAATTTGTCATTGAACCCTAGCTAGTGTGTTGTTTTCCGTTTCAGAAAACGTTTTGCTGGTTGGATTGGTCCCGGTGCAGAGGCTGTTTACACTCTCGGGGGTGCTTGTTTAGAGTTTGTTGAAGTTCATTGCAATTTGGGAGTTCATGTGGATGTTTGTCTCAAGTTTCATGACCATGTCAAAGAAGTTGTGAGATGAGCTGCTGGTCTTTGTAGTGATTTGCTTAAGTTGACAGTTAATAGAAGCCCAAATTTTATGGTTACACTCGTTGTGGCACATGTCAGGCCCATTCTTGATTACTGCTTCAGTGTGTAGAATCTTGGTTATGCCCAGGATGTGAAGTTGCTTGAGTCTGTTCAGAGGAGGTGGATTAAACAGGTGCATGGTCTGTCTGAAATGTCCTACTTTGACAGGTTGATGGCTCTCAATTTGTTCTCAATCAAGGGCAGGTTACTGAGAAACGACCTCATAAAGTATTGGAGAATTCTGTGTTGCGACACGGAGGGTTTTGATTTGTCCATTCTGTTCCAAAGGTTGCTGGATGATAGGACGGGGGGACATCAGCACAAACTCTTGATGCCCCGCTGCTCTGTGGATGTGGCAAGAAGGTTTTTTAATGTTTGATGCATAAGGATATGGAATGAGCTGCCTGCTGTTGTCGAGTCTGCAATTATTTCTGTTTTCATGGCAGGGTTAGCGGAGTTTATGGGGATTAGGTTGTTTGGGTGCTAAGGTCTTGCATTCCCAGTCGTGTTGGCAAGTCTGTGGTGTGACTTGTCCTGTTGTTTGTTTCTGTTCTTTTTATATAAGTGTTTGTATTTGCTTTCATGGTTTTCTGCCCGGTTGTAGTTGTGCTTGGGGTTTTCATGCGAATGGCTTTGGGTTTGTTTTCTTTGAAGCCAATAGCCTGCATTCCTTCCAACATCTTCCCATTGTTGTTCTGCTGAGTCTTTGTAGGTGCTGGCAAGCATGACTGTGCTGGCTTCTCCTGGCTCGGTGCACCTGACAACAAAGTATGCTGAGCCCTTGGGGGGAGGGGGGGGGCTGCAAAGGTAAGAATCAAATAGAGTGTATTGTCTCCTCTTAACGTTTCTTGTTGTTTAGCTGGGATGAGAGCAATGTTATCAGAGAGGTCAGAGGCGGAAGCACACAAACAGGTTACAGGTTCCATGGCCTCTATCCTCTTCATCAGCTCATCCAGTCAGGTATTCATAGTTGCAAAAAGGTTCTTGAATTCAATGAGGCATTCACCGACTTCACTGAAGGGCGCCAAGCAGTCCTCAGTCTCCAGCTTGGGAAGGCCCATCATTTTGCTTATCTTGCCTAGGACATTCTACATTCCGATCATATTCGCGTCCAGCTTCAAGAAGCATTGATTTGTGTCATCAACAACAACCTGAGTCAGATTTCCTATCGATGAGGAGATAGAGTGGTCTGTTGTTCTTTTTTGCAGACAGGTTTGAGTGCAACGCTCTGGAGGGGTCGTCAGCCCCTCTCCGATAGGGCATGGTCTTGCCCATCATTTGTTCCCTGCCTTCTAGCCGGGGTTCTGGGTGAATGAAGATGGGGCCTTCTTTACATACAACTTGAAATGTATATATGTATATTTATATACGTTTTTAAAATTCTCTTAAATTAACTTGAATACAATCTTATAACTAGACTTGAAGATAAATATTTTTTGTGTACAGTTTTTGTTTCATATGAACTTTTTTGGAAGTTTTTTTTCTTCTTTTCAAACCCCAGTGTCAGGGGGGGCTCACCTCTTTGTGCACCATGGGAGGTGATGTAGCTACAAACTGAAAGGAGGGACGGTGCAGGGATCTTCCAACTTGAAACATATTTACACAAAGGGACAAATGAAATTTGGTGGTCAACGAGGACACCGCAGGAAGGCGGGTGAGCCTGGGATACCCCCAGGGGTATCCCTCTGAGGTGCCTTATTGCTCTTGCTTCAAAGAGATAACAGTTGATTTCTCCAATTAAGTTGGAAACTTTAACCTTTGCGAGACAATATTTGGTCTCTGAGCGATATTAGGCTTAGAGCGGTGACCGGCTCTTATTCTGATACAGCAGAAAAAAAATTCTATACCCTAGAAACTTGTAAACTTTGGAGCTTAGATGCAAAGAACAGTGTGCGATGGTGTTTTTGAACTCACTTGTCACTCGTTGGTTACGATACTGCCTTTGCGCAAAGCTCCAAGGGGAGGAAGCTTCGTCAAGTGCAACTTGCTGCTGTCTGTCCATGCTGGCTTATGGATAGACGGCAGTTGTTAAGCTTGCCTTGAATACCGATGCTCTGCAATTAACTAACTAGGCACTTGTGGAGGATTTTATCAAAGACCTTTTGAAAATTAGGGTAAATGATAACAATGGGAGATTTTATGTCGTGGATTTCAATTATATTTTTGATAAAAAGTAGCAGGTTTGCATGCCAGGAACAAAGTGTCTAAAGCTGTGCTGATAGTCACAGATCAATGTTTGATTTTAGGAATATTGTTATTTTATTTGTAATCAAATTTTCCATCAATATGCCTATGACAATAGGTTGTTAACTTTGCCAATCCTGAGCCACTTATTATCACTCAGTGATCACATACCTAATAACTTTTCAACTTAACACTTCCTGAGCATGAGCCAGTTCATTATTATTTTCATAAATATGATTGGCTTTCCTCACATTGAGAATTTGCTATGGTTTTGAAACTTGACTTCATTTTTTTCATTTATACACCATTGGTTGATTGTCTTGCAATACTTGGATGGGCATTTGATTCCTAAGATGCTTCAACTGCCTTAGCTCTTACCTTGCTCTCTAACTCTTACTTTTGCAGCCTCCTCCAGCAGCAAAGCAAACCGTGCTCCCCGGAGCAACAGAGCCATGAGAGGCCAGCACAGCCATGCGCGCCAGTTTAATATTGAGAACAGCTTTGTTAACACAGGTATAGGAACTGGAATTAGTGCACAACATTGGCTATCATATGAACAAACCATATGAATATACATATATAGAATAGCAAAATTCACAGAAGAGAAGTGCACAAAGACAACACACCCACACACCACAACCCCCCACCACCACTACAACATTCAGGCAAAAAAAAAATAGGGCTACACATACAAACACACATGCATTACTATGCACCACACAGAACATTCAACAGAAGAAGGCAAAGATGCAACACACCTAGACACACACACCACAACCCACCCACACAGCCACAAAAGCACCCAAGACCCAGAAACACAACCACTCACACACACACAAAAAAAAAAAAGTGCAAGAGCAACCCACACGGAGAAGGAGCATCCAGCAGGCAAACCCAAAGCCATGACACCAACATGCTACAGAAGAACCCCCCCAAAGCTTAACAAACTCAAACAGAGCATCTCCCAGAAACTACGCCAGCAACCCCTCGAATGAGGCCAGGGAATCTGATTCCACTACCACCCGGACCATAAACAGGACCACCCAGACTCAACTAAGCACCACCAGGGACTACACGGCCACGTCCAACAGCACTACCAACACCACGACTACCAGAGCTGCCGCGTACTCCAAAATACACCGCGCTCCGTCCCGCCACCACCAGGCCAACGGGCATCTCCACAATCACCAAGAACACCACTACCGCAACGCAGGATCAAATCTTGGAGAGGACTGAAATTTTTCCAATGATGATGTCACTGTCCATAAACATAAGTTTCCCAACATTATTGTTGGTATATTCTCTCTAACCTAATTGTTTTGTTTATATCAACCAGCTGTTGCAGAAGAAGACATGAATCACCAGAAGTTCCAATGCACATGCACTTCTCGAGCGGATAGACTGTAAGCCCAAAAGTGGTAAAATGTTAACTCAAAGTACTGAAGATCTTCAAGCATTTGAACATAGTGTGCACAGGTCATAAAAGCTAGCGGTGCAAAATCACTCCTTACCATTGTTTGTTGTATCGTCAAGAGATACGTGAACGGTGTTGTTAGTTATGTCAACTTTTGAACTGACAATGATTGATCATTGTAATTTGTTAAACTATTATAAGAGCATCATCTAGACATTAACTCCTAATATGTAGGTTGCCTGGTTGGTGAGAAGTTAGCGCCTATGTGCAGTCATCCCAAACTTTACACATTTATTAATTCTGCAGTCCACTGCATGGTGTACAGACCTGTAGCTCTTAGCTGTAGCTATATTTATTTGCCAGTAACCTGCAACCGTAATGCAAGCAAATCTACAAACATACTCTGCGAGCGGACGCCAATCTCAAACTTTAAGGGGCACAATTGGTTTGAATCGTAAAGTTCAGTGATGAAAATGTGCGTTATGTTCTCAAACCTGCGCCCAATTGTGCAGTCTGGTCTGCTACGGTCTTTATAACTAAAATTTTCATCTATGGGATGAAAATTTTTGCGTTTGTTCACATACGGTTTATTAACTGAACTCAAGCATGAAAATCAAATTTGTTCCTGTCCCGAATACTAACTGGCCACTCAGTTTCTGTTGCATCGGCTGTTGTTTGTACACAAAATGTCACAAATACACCAGCTGCATTGGTTTCGTGTGCACTAATTATCAACCTTGCTAATTTTTATTTTACTGAACCTACTGGAAATCTTCCACCACAAGGATACTGCTTCAGTTTTACTGAACGTTTTACTGACAAGAGGGAGAAACATTTTACTGACAAGAGGGAGAAACGTTTTACTGACAAGAGGAAGAAACTTTATTATGCTAAAACCTATTTTATTGTGAGGAAACTCTTCAATGTGGAGTTTTATGGAAAATAGATGAAATTTGAAAATCAGTTTTACATAACAAGATACTTGCTTTTTGGAGTGCAATGCTTGAAGCGGGATGTGCAGTGGTTGAGGGGAGAAGTATTTTTGTGAAGGGAGACTTGTTGAGGTGTTGTAAGAGAAAAGATGGATAGATGTACAAAGTCAAGGTGGTTGACCTCCGTGGTAAGATCCACTATGTGGGATGGGGGAAGAGTCGTGAGGAGTAGGTGGAGCTCGATTCTGGTCAACTTGAGGAAACCGATGCCGGGAGTGTGGGTTCCAGTGGCGGTTTGGTGGTGACAGAACCATGTGGGGATGGTGATGCTTGCTCCAGCACAAGCTCTGTGGGGTTGGTGATTCAGGCTCTGGAGGAGTTCAGCAGGGGAGAAATTTCAGCCTTGGAGGTGCAGAGAAGGGCAAGTCTGGGGGGGCCACTCCTCGATATGGTGCAGCTTCTTCGCTGCAGTCCATCCCTGAGGATGCTGGTGCTTTTGAGCAACGCTGCTTGCCGTTGTCCCTGCCTGCACCTGCTGTGGATCTGCTGTCCTTGCTTTTGCGGTTGGATGCGGTGCCTAGTAGCTCTGCTGACGTGAGTGTGCGGGGTTGTGAGGGGCAGTGTACTGGTGGTCTTGTGGGCTGCTGTAACGGGCGCTGGTTTGGCGTGTGACTTATGCCATACCGGGCTGAGTGGTCAGCCTGTTTTATGTGAGGTTTGTTGAAGGGGTTTTCACTCAGAGACCATGTGTTTGAGTATTGAGGGAAGATAGATTGATGCTGTTCTATGAGATTCGTTGGGTGCTGTGAGGTATATCTGTTGTCACTGTCGAGGCTGCGGAGATAATTGGGGGACAGTCAACCATCTTTGAGGAAGTGAGGGAGCTGAATGAGAGGGACAAAAGGAAGCGCTCAGTTGTGCCAAGAGGTTTTGGGTGCAAGACCGTTGAGCTGGTGGAAACAAAGTTTCATGATGTGTGCCGTGTCTTGAGTGTCAATGCTGTTCTGACTGACTTGGTCAAGATTGGCACTACAGGTCTGTTCAGAGCAAAGGTGACCAATGATGATTCCCAGCACAACCTGAAGAGAGGTGGCTGTTCTTGGCATTTTTAACTAGCCTTCATTGGATTGGTCTGCCAACGTTATTAATAATTATATCCCTCGCGTTGATTCTCAGTTTCTTGATTGTTTTATTCTTCTTGGACTCACTCAGTGGGTGAGAGAAAGTACTTTTGTTGTTTCAGGTAGCATTCTTGATCTGGTGTTGACTACAGAGAAGGATAGGGTGTTTTCTATGGCGGTTTTGCCTCCTCTTCCAGGGTGCCACCATGCCCTTGTCTTGGGGGAGTATATCTTTTAGATGGATGATGTTGCAGGGGATCCTGGTTTGAAATCAGTTATGTGGTCTTGTGGTGATTACAGGAGCATGAGAGAGGTTTTAGAGGGTGTTGACTGGCATTACGAGTTTTTGTATGGCACTGTGGAGGAGAATTATAGTTTGTTTCAGACAATTGTCGATTCTCTTGTGGACAAGTTTGTTCCCACTCGAGACTCTGCTTCTCGACCAAGCTGGTTGCGCAGCCCTCATAGGGAACTGATGACCAGTAGATCTAGGGCTTGGGCGCTGTATAAGTTTTAGAGGGGGAAGCTTGGTAGGCGGCATGAAGAGGTGTTGGCATCCTTGCAGAGATTTAGTGGGCTTAATTTTGAGTACATAAATTATTCACGCCACAGCCAGTGTCTGTATGAGCAGAAATTAGCAGACAACTTCACTGTTACTCCTAAGATGTTTCACTCCTATATCAGAGGAAGAAGGAAGGGCTGTCCTTCTGTTGGTCCTCTGAAGCTTTCATCTGGTGAGGTTGTTGCTGGTCAGAGAAACATGAGCCAGCTGTTTGTACTCTTTTCTGTCTTTTTGTGGATGCTGATCCTGCCAGCCCTTCCCCCCCATAATTGTTTTTCTGGAAAATTTAGTGGGATTTGTGTGACTAGACTGTTAGTTTCCCAGGTTCTGGGTGGTTTAGACTCATTTTCTGCCCCTGGGCCTGATGGCCTTCACCCTGGTGTTTTGAACTCATGTTCTTGGCAGCTGTCATTGCCCTTGTCTCTGAATTTTGCAAAATCATTAGGCCTGGGAGTTTTACCGGAGGCCTGGAAGGAATCTCGTGTTGTTCCTATATTTAAGTCTGGTTCAAGAAGTAACTCTCTCAATTACCAACCTGCGAGTCCTACTTCTGTTAGCTGTAAGGTGCTGGAGCGGGATATTGTGTAGCGTTGACCGGGGTGACTCCCCGCATTTTGCGCATACTTTGAAATAACTCAAAACGTACACGGCGGAGAAACATTGTATTTTCGATGTGTATAGCTACTATAATGATCATGAAGCACCGTAAGTTTCAACATTGTATCATCAACCAAAAAAAAGTAATTAACAAAAAACCGTGCGGCGAGCTATGGCCCCCAATTGGGGGTGACTTCACGCACCAAACGGGGTGACTTCCCGCACCCCTCATTTATCAATAATTGAAACGCGAATGAAAAAAATTAAGAAAACCAATTGAAAGAGCATGCCCATATTAGTATATGTCAGTTGCTAGAAATGAAATGTTAAGTAAAATATTACATCTGTGACAGGTGTTTTAGATGCTTGTCTTTTGCTGCGTCATACCTGACTGTTGAAGGATCTTTTTTCACTATTTTGCTGCGGGAAACAAAGTTTTTCTTCAATAATTGCAATTTAACTTCACTGGAAGTCATTTCTCCACATCCTAAACTAATTATGACCCTAAATTATCAGTAAATGAGCAAATATTACAAAAAAAATTCTTTTCAATAATACGATAGAACATTTAAAAAATGAATTTCGTCATTTCGAAAGCAAACTTATTGCATTACCATGAATACAAGTCATGCTAGATAAGGTATTGTTATCTTGATTTGAAAATGTGATGAAAAATATTGTTCCTGGGCATTAAACATAAGTCAACACTTAGGCCTAGACTTGTCACCATGTGTTATAAACATCGGGTCATTAAAAAATTAGTTACGCACTTTGAAATTAGCTGTGGTGTCATTATTGTGGGTCATTTACTTCCAGATGTCATTATATGTGCAAAAAATTGCATTCACCTACTTTTTATTGAAGAAAAACGTAGATATTTAATAACAAAA
>SDVV010002144.1:0-23679 GCA_016164225.1 Gammarus roeselii | reverse complement strand
AATTGGGTATTGTCCCGAACAAGACATTGACTCGTTACTGGGTGCTGCATGGCATGAAGCATTTCTAATATTCAAGGAACAGTACTTTCACAACAGAGACTACAATCAACCCCTGGGAGACCTGGTCCCCACAATGCTGGGCAACGCTCTGAGATCTCAGATTGACATCGTTCAGGAAGTTGGCTGCGCCAATACAATAATAAGCTCTACGAAGCCAGACTTAAATAACAATCAGACAGGACTCAGAGTATTCATTCACTTGAAAGACCATCATAACAGCGCATTTGTACATATGCAGAAATTTTTACGTTCCCCCAAAACGAACAGTGCATCAAGTGATGAAAAATTCTGCTCCAATAAATTCACCGCCCTGTACGATGCACCTGATACCTGCATCTATGCAGAAGACTCACCAGGCAGCGTCCTCAAAACCCAGGACCTCGTTACAGGCAACAATCAGGTCATCGACAGTAACAACACAAATCGAAGCAATAGTCATTGCAGAGCACCCGTGTACATGTGACTAGATTGCAATCGGGCCCCTCACGAGCTGGGCGACAAAGCAAGCAAGCCTCGACCAGAAGACAAGAATCAAATACAAATAACACCCATAAATGTGCGAAGTTTCTTGTCAAAGCTAGACCAGATTAAACTGATGCTAAGGAATGAAGATGTGCCTTACAGAGACATGGCTGGCACTCAGCTTGGATAGCAACTTCATTCAGATAGAGGGGTATGAACTGTTCAGAAAAGACTGAGGTAAAAGAGGAGGCGGCGCCTGTATCTTTGCCAGAAATGAGTAGACAACCGGGAAATTGAAAACGGGTGGATGTGGAGACGAAGTGGACTATGTTTGGATTACCGTCCATGTATGAACAACTAAAGCTTTTATTGTAAAAGCCATTTACAGGCCACCCAAAGCCAGCAACCAGTCAATCAGCCACACAGGATCTAATCTCCAGACATCAGCTACTTTGAAGGAGAACATGTACTTCTTAGGATATTTCAACGCCGATCAATTAAAACCTAATAAATTTGGAACAATAATTGAAAGATTAAAACTTAAACAGCTCATTGAGGAACCAACTAGAATCATGAAAAACAGTACCAATCGATCATCTGTCATAAGTTCCTCCTGTTTATCAATGACAGAAAGTGTGGAAAGGGTTTCCACAGTTTATATCATTGATAAACAGAAGGAAAAGAACCGGTCCGAGAATAGATCCTTGTGCCACCCCGAAATTTACCCTCTCGACAATGGCAGAATGACATTATACGCAGACGATGTTCAATTGCTGTTCGTTAGACCAGCAAACGAATTAGAAAAGCTGAAGAAGGATGCAGAAACAGCGCTGATCCACATAAATACAGTAATTGGTATTCTTCAAATGGGCTCAAATTTAACACAAGTAAAACACAGTGCAATATCCTGGGATCAAGAGCAAACACACGGAAAGTTCCCGAAAATTTTACTGTTGACTGTATGGGGCGCAAAAATCCCTATTGACAACAAAGTCAAAAGTCTGGGAGTACGACCTGATCCCAATATGACCTTTGGACATTCTGTTGATAAGCTCTGCTCCAAACTGAATTTTAAATTTGTGTTTCTCAGTCGAACGAACAAAGAACTCGACTTCAAGTCCAGACTTCTCGTAATCAATGCTCTGATTTTTTCACATTTAAACTACTGCCCCACCAAATGGGGTAAGTGCACGAAAACATTACTCCCAGACATTTAACGAAGCCTAAATTTCACCCCAAAAGTAGCTCACGATGGGAACTTTGGAAAGAGCGATCACGTGACAGAACTTGGGTGGCTGAACATCCAGGAACGACTAGAACTGAGCGAAGCATTACGAGTTTTTGAAATTTAGAACAGATCTCCGGTTCCAACGAGGTTATGTTGACAACTCGAAAAGCGACCCATCAACGATCAACACGGAAGCTTTTCATAACCTCAACACCGAGTTCAGAAGAACAGAAATTGGGGCTAAAGCTTTCACTATTTCTGGTCCAAAGAGCTTCAACAAGCTACCAGCTGACATTCAGAATTGTTTAGCCGTATCTTCATTCATGCAGAAATGTACCACTCTATTGCTTGCCCGAAGACAGGGGCAGGCAGAGTAAAATAATCGATGCCGATTAACGCAAAACTGGTAACGTAAAACAATGTTTTCCAGCGCGCTCAGAGCATCAACACTACCACCCTGTCAACAAAACACTAACATAACCTCACATACTATGTTTCTCTGATCTCTCTTCCAATTTGTCTTTGAACAAACAGTAGTTGCCAATTCAAACACGGCTGCACTAATGCAGAATCTTGCAATTTCACCTCATCGTGCTCGGTTCCTATTGACTTCGCATTGTTGTGGCCCTGAAATGAATTATCTGTGCCCTGGGGGACAATTTTTTTTACGCGATGTAGATATATATGTTTCTTCGTGCATAAGGTGTGTACTTTGCTACCGTGCCACAAAATTACCACACTGATATGTGAATGAAAACATTTATTTTTCTTATTCGTTCACTATGCGTAGTGTAAAGGTTCCATAAACGCAATTCGAGGCAGTTTTATCGGCGGGAGAACGGACGGACTAATAGGGGGGGGGGGGCGGAAAGAAGGTCAGCTTATATATGTTAATAGTTTGTTAAAAGGTTATATAAATAGAATGTTTACATATAGGTATTTCAATGCTGGGCATAATGTATTGCAATTATATTGCATGTCATGTTACATATATGTAATTTCAATGCCAGTCCTCTGAATGTTTAGGGGTATCGATAATATACATCTACAAGGTTATTTTTTTATAATCAATCTAACAGTTACATAATAGTTTACATGCAGTATTATAGATTTAAAATCCCACGCTTTCGGACACGGTCATGATGAAATTTTAAACCTTGGTATCTTTTCTACGTCGTTCGCTATTGATCAATTTACACGTGGCATAGATTCAATTAGTTTAATGCTATTTTTCTACGATTGTATTGTCAGTATCTTTGCGCTCTGCTCTACTTACTCATGCAGTAATTCTCTATTTCGTTTTCTCTGTTTTGAGCTGTCGCACACAAAGAAAAAGATACCAAATAAACAGGTGACCGAAACATTCTTTCAGAAGAAGCAAAGAACCCGAAAGTTTTAGTATGTGTAAATCAGTTTTGTATGTTCTTTGTAGAGTTTTCATCTTCAATGCAATTGGTGGCTTATTTATACAATATCGGAATATTAGGATACATTAGGTTTGTATCTGCAATATAGAACATATTTTCAGGCAAAATTTAGTTACCAGTTGTACATTTTTAGTGTTTTATATATCTTCTTACATCCTGGTACAATGTTGATATGAATCTTATAGATATAGAAGATTCCATTTGTTACAAACTTGGTCTTGTTGTTCCTTTATTGTATATTTAATATAGGAACATAATTCATTTTTTTGGAGGAGTTTAAGTGTCCCCAAGGCAAAAGCTCGTTGTGGTATGTTTATTTGTATAAGTAGACCGGTTTACTATGATGGATACTCTAGTGTATTACAATTTTTAATATCGGTTAGGCTGAGCAGAGAATCTTATTTGGCTATTTTTTATAGTTATTGTTGAATTATTTTTTTTTTCACGATAACAATTGGAATATATGTTTAAGAAGTGTAAATCCGTACTGCACTTTTGTGGAATTTCGTCATTTATCACTAGCAAGTTTGTAGTTTAACGTTTTAGAGAACGATTTACTGAATGGATGGGTCCTGGTGTAGAAGCGGCTTACACTCTTTGGTGGTCATTTGGAGTTCATCCATGTTCAATATGATTCGGTAAGTTCATGTGGATGTCGGTCTCAACTTTCGTGTGTTTGTTAGAGAGGTTATCCGACAAGCTGCTGATCGTTGTAGTGGTTTACTAAGGTCATCAATGAACATAGGGACAGCTTTTCATGGCCACACACACTATGAGACTCATGTCAGGCCCATCCTTGACCACAGTCCCTGTGTATAGATTATTGGTTATGTCCAGGATGTGACTTTGTTCGACGTTGTTCAGAGACGATGGACTAAACATATGCATGGTATGTCTAAGGTTTGTATCGTTACTGGGGGTTAACTCTAATTTTTTTATATATCCATGGTAGATTGCTGAGAAGTAACCTAGTAAAGCATTGTAGAGTTCATTGTGATGACACAGTGGGCTTCGAATTTTTCATTCTATAGATATTATATCATAGTGAGGTTGGGAATTCTTTCAGATTGAACGGATACCGTTATATTATTATTTGTTATGCATGAACTCAGTCAAATGACAGATATTTTTGGTATGACTGTTATGCTGTTATGTTATTATTATACGATCTTAGTCATGAACCAGATCACGTGGGATATTGGAGTAGGATTTATCATTAGGGTATGGTAGGATACATCGTATACAATATTTAATCATTGTCGGTTAGGTTATCATAGGAATATATCTGAATTTGATATAAATTCGGCTATTTCATGGAATGTTGGGTATAAATTACGCTTCATTGGATGTAATAATCCAAAATTGTGATATGTTTTACCTCACGACACTGGATTTGGGTTTAGTTCCATGTCGTCTTGAAGAGCAAATCTACTGGATTTGTGTAGAGTGTTAGTGTTAAAATGCTTCAAAAATTTATTGTACATCTCATTTATGTTACCCGCTCGCATGTCTTTACTAGATGCTGATTCCCGCATGTCTTACTTTTATAAATCTTTGTGATCCGTTTGCACTTTGTACACTTAGAAGTTTTTCATTAATTCAGGCTTTGTTATGAAATTGCGTTCCAATTCAGAATAGCTGACTTATTCGATCATTCACAATATCCCCTTCAGCATTTTTCACTTTAGGTTTGTGATGTAGAGGGGCCGTAAACCTAACCCTTCCTAACCTATCTTAACCTAATTTTCTCCCGTTTTCACACTTTGTTAGGTATCTCTTGATTGATTTATTCTATCAAATCTATTCACTTGACTCTGTAGATTTGCTTATCCTTATCAATATGTTTGCCTACAAATGTATAGATATATATTTTACCTATGCTTGTTGGTAGACTGCTGACCTTAGTACATAGTTTTGATAAACGGTTGCTTATGAGAGTAATGTATGCAATACTCCCAATCCTAACCTAGCAACCAAAACTTTGTTACTAGTCTTCAGCGAGCTTTTTCTCAACGCATTTTTTTTATTATAGTTGCATGTTTATGACATCGAATATTTTCAGTTTTTTTCTTACCGTCATCAACATTCCCAATCACTATATTCCAGCAGAGTTCCGAAATATACCTAATTCTACTAGCACCCAAACGTTTGAGACAAGATTCTGTCTCCTCATGTTTCGTTACCAACAATTTTGAAACAAAGTCATACATACATTTTATTTTATTCTACAATTTTACACTTCTTATACTTGATACCGTTCCATTACCCTAAAATGATAATTCGGTTTCCCTCAACTTTAGCAGGTTTTTCTTCACATGACATCTCCACGGTATCACTATCACACGTTTCAATATCACTGGTACTGGTGTTCATTTCACTTAAAGCATCCCGCGTTTATCCCATATTCTCATTATATTCAATTTCGTTCAAGTTTTGGGTGTATTGGGTATACTCCCCCCATTTCACCCAATCTTTATACGTTATTCGCTTGGATGTTACAAGTGAAGCACTTTCTTTTCTGTTCACATCCTGCTGAGCACTGTCTATTTCATTATTTCGGAAACTCAGGTCGAGCTTATTAGGTTCTATCAACACGTCTTCTTCGTCCTTAGAGCTTGTATTTGCTCGTCCACTTATAAGATTATCATATTTAAGATAATGCTGGCCTTTGGAATTTTGCCAAAACCCGAACGTGGATCTTGATTTACTTAATTTTATCTCCTCACTGCAAATAACACATACCACTATATTATCCTCCTGGTAAAATATTTTCATATCAAACTTGGCGACATCCTTCTACACCATAAGCAGACCATTAACTAATTGCGAACAAATCTGATTCCAATTTTATATATACTGTAACATGAACATACAGGGTTGATGCCGGCACATGCCGGTATAATATAGGCGTATTCACGGTTGATGTCGGCATATGCCGAGCTAATGTAGGCGTATACATGGATGATGCCGGCACAGTGTAGACACACACACACACATTTGTATGCACATACAGGATCGGTTAACATCTAAGGTATTTCACCTCTTTAAAACAGAGTTCCTTTCTTTCCAAGATATTTACTGTGGATCAGCGTTACGTCATGTTAGGTTAAAAGATCTAGTCATCCTAACCTAACCAACATAACCAAGAATTATGTGCCATCGTTCGAGATTTCCTGCCTACGTATGATATTTATTCATCGATTTATGATATATTCATATCAAATCCCTCCACATGACTCCATTTTACGTAGCTTTTTTTTAATATCAGACACTATGTAGACACATACACACATTTGTATGCATATACAGGGGTGGTTAACATCTGTAGCATTTTACCTCCGATCTGTAATTTTTCCATTAGAACAACATCCCTACTTGTGTTACAAGATATTTAATGTGAATCAGCTTCACGGCATGTGAGGTTAAACGAACTAATCATCCTAACCTAAACTAACCTATTGTATCTAAGAACTATGTATTATCGATCGACTTTTCATGCTTGCATATGATTTTCAGTGTTTTAGGATTAATTCATAACAAATATATCCACTTGACTCTAAATTTTGATCTATCATTTGCAGTGTTGATACAAACGTTCAATTTTGATCTATCAAATTTTATTCGCTTTCATATGCAATTGGATCGTTATATGATTGTTATTGTTATTTTTCATATGATTCTTGATTTATGATATGACACAATTCTACATCACTTATACATGTTATTCACTCCCATCCAAAACCTAACTTACCAAACCTTCTGTATGGTATTCAGTCCTTGATATATACATATGAGCCCCTCCACACGGTTCTTTAAAAAAGTTTTACCTAATTATTTCTACTTCGTGGTCACTCTCGACCAATATTAGTTAGCAGAGAGGCCACATTTTCAATCTTAGATGTTTTGAATGTTAAAATATTTCATAATTGTATTCAGTTTCACACAAACGAACACTTCGTCTCATACTAGGTCTACTACATTTACTTCAATATCTCCTGACACTACATCCTATGACGACTTGCACAGCTGATTCAAATTTTCTTTCATACAATTTTCTTATTAATGACGATGACTTTGTTGCAGATGTCGTCACACATTACTCGAGGAGTTATCATTCAATTTTATTTCATTTTTTTGCACAGATTACAAACACCAGTTTTCCCATTACTTTCGAATAAACGACGTCTTAAGCCATACCCCATTTTTCCACAACAGAATCACAATCTTCACTGAGCATGATCTGATTGGACTCTGATTTATGTCCTACCAATCTGTAACACATCTAGAATATTCATCCCCAGGATAGATTTATGGCAATGTTTAAATTTGTCATGAGCGACATTTTGAGTTTTGTTTCATACTGTGTAACATATTCTCCTACTGATTTCGACAATTCAATGTTACCTCCGACTGACACGATGTATGCAACTCATTGCTAAACATTAGAGTTTTAGGACAAAATAAACATTTGATCAAGTATTGACATGGTATATTACTGTATTATTAGTATTAATTACAGATTTTGCTGGATTCATCAATACTTTCTAACTCGTTCTTTTGATTTGTAGCAGCATGGTTTGTACATCCAACCAAATCCATCATCACTATGTTTCAGTTTCCTCTCAAAATCCTTCATATACACCAGCATATCTTTGATGTCAATACCGATGGCTGTTCCGTTCCCGTGAGTCCACAAATGTAGTGCTCCTTCTTCTTGAACCTTAATTATTCAAAACTTCTCCAATTCAAAGTCATTCTGGTTTTCATCATTAAGGAATTGGTGCAAACGTTCCAGATTTTATTTTGTTCTTATGTAAAATTCGTTTCCCACTACCTCAGCTTTATTACAGTCTTGATGATGATTTTCCATTTGTATCATATCAATTTCGGAATTTGCATTCGTATCTCCTTTAAACTTGGTGTCACACGACTGTAACCCGTCAACATTAGTTACCCAAAGCCCACTCTGATATTTTCAACACTAGTCAATATGTAATCGATCCGACTCATTTCATCTTCGGAGATTTCTTCTTCCAAAACACGTAAACTAATTTTTTGCCATGTGAATTCATTGTTGTCTATTTGAGGATGAGCCGTCCTGATCCACTTACACTCAACGTAACACTGACTCCAATCTCGGCATGCAGCTAGCTATTATAATGCGATTGCATGTTTTTTTTTGCAAAACATTAGGCCTACCATCGCTCGGCTCGGTCATCCTCTGTGTATGTATGTATGTATGTACGTATATAGGGGTGTGTAGGTATGTGCATGTGTATGTTCAAGCGTATGTACTAATACTTTGCACTCACTCTCCAAGACAAGAAACCGAACCCAAATTCAGTTTCGGGAGGTATAACATAACAAAATTTGTGGGTCATTACATCCAATTAAACGTAGTTTATACTCAACATTCCATAAAATTAGGCAAATTTATATCAAATACAGATTTATTCATATGATAACCAATCAAAACATGCAACAACAACTATAAAATAGCCAAATAAGATTCTCTTCTCTACCCTAATAGACAATGATTAACTAATATATACGGTGTATCCTACCACACCCAGATGATAAATCCTTCTCCAATATCCCACGTGATCTGCTTCATGACTAAGATCGTATGCTAATAACATAACAGCATAACAGTCATACCGAAAATATCTGACATTTAACACTGAGTTCATGCATAACAAATGTCACTATTATGATATCCATTCAATCTGAAACAATTCCTAAGCCTTACTAAGTTATGATAACCTAAAAAAGACAAAATCGAAGCGCACTGTGTCATAACAACAAACTCTACAATGCTTTACTAGGTCACTTCTCAGCATTCTACCATTGATATATAACAAATTTAGAGATAACACCCAGTCACGCTACAATACGTCAGGCATACCATGCATCTGTTTAGTCCATCGTCTCTGATCAACGTCGAGCAAACTCACATCCTAATCATAAACAAAAATCTATACACAGGTGCAGTGGTCATGACTGGGCCTGACATGAGTCTCATAGAGTGTGTGGCCATATAGAGCTGGGCTTCTGTTCACTGACGACTTGAGTAAATCACCACAACGACCAGGAGCTTGTTGGAAAACCTTTTCAACATACACTCGGAATTTAAGACCGACATCCACAAGAACATACAAAATCACATTGAACTTGGGCGAACTCCAAATGACCGCCAATGAGTGTAAGCCGCCTTTATACCATGACCCACACATCCAGTGAATCGGCTTCTAAAACGTTAAACTACACACTTGCTAGGGATCAATGACAAAATTCCACGAAGATGCAGTACGGATTAACACCTCTCAATCATACATTTCTATGATTACCGTGGAAAAAATCATACAACAATAACTATACAAATAGCCAAATAAGATTCTCCACTCTGCCCTAACCGATATTAAAAATTGTAATACACTAGGTTATCTATCATAATTAATCGGTCTTATCATACAAATAAACATAACACAACAAGCTTTTGCCTAGGGGACACTTTAACTCCTCGAAAACATTGAAGTAGGTTCCTATACTAAAAATACAATAAAGTAACAACAAGACCAAGTTTGTAGCAAATGGAATCGTCTATATCTATACTATCCACGTCAAACATTGTTCCAGGATGTAAGAAGATATATAAAACATTAAAAATATAACACATTTTGCTAAATTAAACCTGAAATAATGTTCTATATTGCAGATACAAACGTAACATATCCTAATATTCCGATATTAGTAGTATATATAGTGCCAAAAGGCGGATTTTGTCCGGTCTCGGGTATTTGCACATAGCATTTCGCCGGGGTATTGCATGCAACTTAACTCAACCGGCCGTACGGGGGTTCGCGCAGAAACGGGGGGCGAGGGTGGGGGGGGGACGAAGGGTACCGGAACTGGTTTGGTGCGTGAATCTGACAGACGGAAAGCTTATACATGTTAACGAGTTATTTATTTACATAAGGGAATTAACATTTCAATGCTTGGGGGGATATTGCAACTTCGTTGCTTTCATCTTGCATTTCAATGTTGTGTCCTCTGAATGTTTTTTGGGGGGTATTGACAAACATACATTGTATAGGATTTTTTTCTTGATAATAATTTATATGTATTATTATATATTAAAAAGCCTCACTTTCCGGACACCTTCATGATGATTTTTCAACCTCGATATCATTCTCTACGTTGCTCGCTGTTGGTCAATTTTACACGCAGCATAGTTTCAATTAGTTTATTGTTATTTTTATCCGATTGTATCTATGAGTACCCATGCGCTAAGCTTTATTTACTCCTGCAGTAACCCATTCATTCGTATTTCTTTGTGAGCTAACCGATGAAGGAAAATAGATACAATATTTACAGGATGACTGAATCATTCCTAGAGAAGAATCACTTAGGAGTATAATTTACTCAATCGATGCTTGATAGGTGGGTTCGTAGCGGTGGGGGGTTGGGATATGTTATGTATGTTTTGTTCATCTATCACTATATATTCTTGCAGCCTTAGTGTGCGAACGGCCCTGTTTGTAACAGCCTGAAGGTAGGATTGCAGGCGAAGTTCTGTGTTTCCCATCTATGTATTTCATATGTATATAATATCTATAGAAAATAGTAAGGATTATTTGTCAGGTTGTTTGCGGGTTAATGTATATTTACTTCTTAGGATGCTGTATCTTCGTTACGAGAATCTATCTACCCCATATTGCATTGTCCAGTTTTGAAAAAGTTATATCAGTGTTCCATTTACGCGGTGTTCCAATAGCGAAACATCCTCATCTTTTTCATTGGTTTCGTTACAGTTCTTTCCAATGCAATTTTTTCTCCAAATGCCTATTTCGGTGGACAATGAGACAAGTTTATTAATATCATTTTCTATATTATCATATACATAAGAGCATACGAGGAATATTCACACTTTATGAACATTTTCAGGATAAAACCCGGTGAGATACACGTACTATCATCATTAAGTCGACTCCACACGCCAAAGACGGTCTCAACCGGCTTGCGTTTCTTCCATGTTAAATCCATTTCTTCATCGATTTCATTAGCCAAGGCACATCGCTTCCTCTTTTTAGTGACGGTAGCTGTATTTTCAATGGATTTTTGGGAATGTCTGGGTGACCATAGGCAAGAGTTGTGCATGCGTCGAGATTGTAGCGTTTATTCTCAATTTTACGGAGGGAATTTTTGATAGTGCGTACAGTTTGGAGTTGGCATGCTTGCGCACGAATGTTGTGCATTGTCTCAAAGTGTGTGTATGTTTGCTGGTTATGAAAATCTCTGCATTGTTCATGTTTGATTTTGGATTGTGTCTGGTAAAAGACACCTTTAGCAGCCGATTTTGTTGCGTCGGACTCAATTAACATGCTGTAACACTTGGATTGTAAGCAGATGATTTCACTCGAGAAGTCATCAGCTGTTTCGCTTTTCAGTAGTCCTAGCTGTCCTTTCTTGGATTCATCGAACATAGGGTGATTTTTGGGATAGTTGGAGAAGTCCATGTATACAGCCAGGGGAGCTAAGCGCATTTCCGCTTCAATGTCGGCCGCGCCTTTGAACTGGATCAGCAACGAGTCAGCGTCCGAGTAGATGAGCGAGACGTTGTCACTGAGCGTGGCTTCAGTGTGTCATCGAAGAATCTGTAGACTTTTGCTTTTGCTTTTTCAAGCATGAAGAATCCAACTTAGAGTGGATGGAACATAGAGATAATTTTTTTTTGCTTGAGGATCATGATGACTGTTTCGGGGCCGATGGCGTAGTAGTTTTTTAGAAGCGCGTTAACAGCGTGTATTCGGAACTCATTGGGGGTGCACTGGGATATCCTTTGTCCGCAAACCTAACTTTTTCACACCGAAAATTTGACGTGAGCAACTTGGCGAACCATAAGTAATAACTTCAACCTCCCTCTCTTGTGTTATCTTGATCCTTGGTACCAATGACAGTCTGTGGGTTCTTTATCAATGACATATATTTAGTCCTCACCTGAAGCTGTCGACTAGTAATATCGGTGTAGGATTTATCATCTGGGTGCGCTTTTTTCTCTGATATAATGGTCTTCTAGACTAACGCCCTTAGTTCACATTCGAGATAAACGACGACCTCTGGGAGAAGTGTATGCAATACTTGTATTCATATCCATGTAACCAAAACTTTGTTTTATTGGTCTTCAGCGAGCATTTTATGGACGCTAATTTTTAATTACTGTTATATGTTTATAACATCGAATCGTTTCAGATTTCTTCTTGCTATTATCAACATTTTCATTCTTTATATTCCCGCAGATTTCCGAAATATACATAATTCTCCTAGCACTCAAACGTTTGAGACATGTTTCTCTCTCCTCATGTTCCATTACCAATAATTTTGAAACAAAGTGAGATATACATTCGATTTTATTATGCAATTTATACACTTCTTATACTCGACACCCTTCTTTTAACCTATTTGATAATTCGGTTTCCTTAAACATTCGGGATTTTTCATGCATTTATCACGGATTGATACCGCCATATGCCGGCATATGTCGGCATATGCCGGTATAATGTAGGCGAATTCACGGTTTGATCCCGTCATATGACGGCATATGCTGGTATAATGTAGGCGTATTCACGGTCGATGTCGGTATAATGTTGACATTTACACACATTTTTTGGTAAAAAGGGTTCCCATACACTGCCTGATGCATTAATACCTACGCAACCTAACCTAACCTATAGAACAACATCCCTTTCTGTTTGTTACAAGATATTTATTAGGCATCAACTTCATGCTATGTTATGTTAAAAGAAGTAATCATCCTATCCTAGACTAACCTAACTTGTGTACGGTATTCAGTCAATGTTTTATACGATGCATAATACATATCTCCACTTGACTCTACATTTTGATCTATCCTTTGCAGTTTGATAACTTACACCTAATTATTTCTGATTCGCAATCAATCTCGAGTTATAAATGTTACCAGAGAGGTCGGATTTTTTTCAATCTTAGGAGACATGATTCTCTCTCCTCATGTTTCATTACCAATAATTTTAAAACAAAGTCAGATATGCATTTAATGTTTATTATGCAATTTTACACTTCTTATACTTGACATCCTTCCATTACCCCATTTGATAATTCGTTTTCCTTCAACGTTCGAGTTTTTTCATGCATTTTATCACGGTTTGGTGCCGGAATATGCTGGCATATGCCGGTATAATGTAGCTGTATTCACGGTTTGATCCCGCCATATGCCGGCATATGCTGGTATAATAATTACATGTAATTCATATATGTTTCCATTTAAGATTGGAAAATCTGTCCGCTCTGGTAACATATATGAGTCGAGATTGAATGCGAAGTAGAAATAATTAGGTGTAAGTTATCAAAGCTGCAAAGGATAGAACAAAAAATGTGGAGTCAAGTGGATATATTTGATATGCATTGAATAAAACAGTGACTGAATATCGTTCATAAGTTAGGTTAGGTTAGTTTTTCGATGATTTACAAGTTCAGAATTGGATGTGTGTTTCATACTGCAAAGGATTGATCAAAAATGTAGAGATAAGTGGAGATATGTATCATGCATCGTAAAAAATCAATGACTGAATACAGTACGTAAGTTAGGTTATGTTAGGTTTTTGATTATTTACTAGATCAGAATTAGATGTGTGTGTCAAACTGCAAACGATTGATCAAAATGTAGAGAAAAGTGTAGTTAGGTTAAGTTGCGTAGGTATAAATGTATCTGGCAGTGAATGGTAACCCTTTTGCAAAAATGTGTGTAAATGCCGACATTATACCGACATCGACCGTGACTACGTCTACATTATATCGGGAATACAGCTACATTATACCGGCATATGCCTGTATCAAACCGTGATAAAATGCATGAAAAAACTCGAACGTTGGAGGAAACCGAATTATCAAATGGGGTGATGAAAGGATGTCACGTATAATAAGTGCAAAATTGCGTAATAAAAATTAAATGTATATCTGACTTTGTTTTAAAATTATTGGTAATGAAACATGAGGAGAGAAAATCATGTCTCCTAGGATTGAAAAAAAATCCTACCTCTCTGGTAACATATATGACTCGAGATTGATGTCGAAGTAGAAATAATTAGGTGTAAGTCATCAAAACTGCAAAGGATAGATCAAAATGTATAGTCAAGTGGAGATATGTACTATGCATCGTATAAAACATTGACTGAATACCGTACATAAGTTAGGTTAGTCTAGGATAGGATGTTTACATTTTTTAACATAACATGGCATGAAGCTGATGCCTATTAAATATCCTGTAACAAACAGCAAGGGATGTTGTTCAATAGGTTAGTTTAGGTTTCGTAGGTATTAATGCATCCGGCAGTGTATGAAAACCCATATACAAAAATGTGTGTAAATGCCGACATTATACCGACATCGACCGTGAATACGCCTACATTATACCAGCATATGCCAGCATATGCCGGCATATAGCGGGATCAAACCGTGAAAACACCTACATTACACAGGCATATGCCGGTATCAAACAGTGATATAATGCATGAAAAATCTCGAACGTTGAAGGAAACCGAATTATCAGATGGGGTAATGAAAGGATGTCAAGTATAAGAAGTGTATAATTGCATAATAAAAATTAAATGTATATCTGACTTTGTTTTAAAATTTTTGGTAATGAAACATGAGGAGAGATAATCATGTCTCCTAGGATTGAAAAAAATCCGACCTCTCTGGTAACATATATGACTCGAGATTGATTGCGAAAAAGAAATAATTAGGTGTATGCTATCAAAACTGCAAAGGATAGATCAAAATGTATAGTCAAGTGGAGATATGTATTATGCATCGTATAAAACATTGACTGAATACCGTACATAAGTTATTTTAAGCTAGGATAGGATGATTACTTCTTTTAACATAACATAGCATGAAGCTGATGCCTATTAAATATCTCGTAACAAACAGCAAGGGATGTTGTTCCGTAGGATAGGTTAGGTTGCATAGGTATTAATGCATCGGACAGTGTATGGAAACCTTTTACAAAAATGTGTGTAATTGTCAACATTACACCGACATCGACCGTGAATACGCCTACATTATACCAGCATATGCCGGCATCTGCCACCATTTGGCGGGATCAAACCGTGAATACGCCTACAATATACCGGCATATGCCGACATATGCCGGCATATGGCGGTATCAATCCGTGATAAATGCATGAAAAATCACGAACGTTGAAGGAAACCGAATTAACAATTAGGTTAAGGAAAGGTTGTCGAGTATAAGGAGCTTAAAAATTGCATAATAAAATCAAATGTATATCAAACTGTTTCAAAATTATTGGTAATGCAACATGAGGATTGAGAATCATGTCTCAAACGTTTGAGTGCTAGGAGAATTATGTATATTTCGGAAATCTGCGGGAATATAAAGAATGGGAATGTTGATAATAGCAAGAAGAAATCTGGAACGATTCAATGTTATAAACATGTAATAGTAATTAAAAATTAGCGTCCATAAAAAGCTCGCTGAAGACTATAAAAACATAGTTTTGGTTTCAAGGATAGGAATACACTTCTCTTAAAGGTCGTCGTTTATCTAAAAATGTGTACAAAGGGCGTTAGTCTAGAACACCAATATATCAGAGAAAAAAGCGCACCCAGATGATAAATCCTACACCGATATGACGAGTCGACAGCTTCAGATGAGGACTAAATATATGTAATTGATAAAGAACCCGCAGGCCGTCATTGGTACCAAGGATCAAAATAACACACGATAGGGGGGTCGAAGTCATTACATATGTTTTGCCAAGATGCTCACGTCGAATTTTCGGTGTGAAAAAGTTATGTTTTCGTATAAAGGATAAACCAGTGCACCCCCAATGAGTTAAAAAACACGCGGTCAACGCGCTCCTAAAAAACAGCTACGCCATTGGCCCCGGAACAGTCATCATGATCCTCGAGCAAAAAAAAAATCCGAATGTTTCATCCACTCAAAGTTGGATTCTTCGTGCTTGAAAGAGCCAAAGCAAAAGTCTACAGCTTTTTCTATGACACACTGAAGCCGCGCTACGGTGACAACGTCTCGCTCATCTACTCGGACACTGACTCGTTGCTGATCCAGTTCAAAGGCGCGGCCGACAATTAAGCGGAAATGCGCCAAGCTCCCCTGGCTGTGTAACTGGACTTCTCCAACTATCCCAAAAATCACCCAATGTTCGATGAATCCAAGAAAGGACAGCTAGGACTACTGAAAAGCGAAACAGCTGATGACTACTCGAGTGAAATCATCTGCTTACAACCCAAGTGTTACAGCATGTTGCTTGAGTCCGACGCAACAAAATCGGCTGCTAAAGGTGTCAATTACGAGACACAATCCAAAATCAAACATGAACAATACAGGGATATTCATAAACAAGAAACATACACACACTTTGAGACAATACACAACATTCGTGCGCATGTATGCCAACTCCAAACTCTACGCACTATCAAAAACTGCCTCAGTAAATTCGAGAATAAACGCTACTATCGCGACGCATGCACAACTTTTGCCTATGGCCACCCGGACATTCCCAAAAATCCATTGAAAATACATCTACCGTCACTAAAAAGAGAAAGCGATGTGCCTTGGCTGATGAAATCGATGAAGAAATGGCTTTAACATGGAAGAGACGCAAGCCGGGTGAGACCGTCTTTGGCGTATGTAGTTGACCCAATGATGAAAGTACGTGTACCTCACCAGGTTTTATCCTGAAAATGTTCATAAAATGTAATAATCCTTGTATGCTCCTATGTATATAAAAATATAAAAAATTATAATAATATACTTGCCTCATTGTCCACCAAAATAGGCATTTGGAGAAAAAAAATTAATTGGAAAGAACTGTAACGAAACCAATGAAAACGATGTGAAAGTTTCGCTATTGGAACACCGCGTAAATGGAACACTGATATAACTGTTTCAAAACTGGATAATGCAATATGGGGTAGATATATCCTCGTAACGAAGATACAGCATCCTAAGAAATAAATATACATTAACCCGCAAACAACCTGACAAATAATCCTTACTATTTTGTATAGATTTAATATGCATATGAAATAAATAGATGGGAAACACAGAACCTTGCCTGCAATTCTACCTTCAGGCTGGTACAAATAGGGCTGTTCGCACACTAAGGCTGCAAATTGAGTTATAAGACATGCCTACCACACTAATCCTATAAAAGAATATTTGGAGATAGATGAACAGAGCATACAAAAAATATCCCCCCCCCCCCGCTACGAACCCACCAATCAATCATCGATTGAGTAAATTATACTCGTAAGTGATTCTTCTCTAGGAATGATTCAGTCATCCTGTAAATATTGTATCTATTTTCCTTCATCGGTTAGCTCACAAAGAAACACGAATGAATGGGTTACTGCAGGAGTAAGTAAATCTTAGCGCAAGGTTACTGATTAATACAATCGGATAAAAATAACAATAAACTAATTGAATCTATGCTACGTGTAAAATTGATCAACAGCGAGCAACGTAGAAAATTATATCGATTTTGAAAAGTCATCATGAAGGTGTCCGGAAAGTGAGGCTTTGGAATATATATTGATACATATACATTATAACCAATAAAAATTCCTATGAAATGTATGTTTGTCAATACCCCCAAAAAAACATTCAGAGGACACAGCATTGAAATGCAATATGAAAGCACCGAAGTTGCAATATCCCCCCCAGCATTGAAATGCTAATACCCTTATGTAAATATATAACCCGTTAACATATATAAGCTTTCCGTCTGTCCGACTCACGCACCAAACCAGTTCCGGTACCCTACGCCCCCCCCCCCCCCCCCCCCCCCTCTCACCCCGTTCCTGCGGCCGGTTGAGTCAAGTTGCATGCAATACCCCGGCGGAATGTTAGGTGCAAATTTCCGTAGACCGGACAAAATCCGCGTTTTGGCACTATATATACTACTGATATTCCAAAAGAACATACAAAATTGAAATACACGTACTAAAACTCTCGGGTTCTTTCTCTTTTTGAAGGAATGTTTCAGTCACCTGTTTATTTGATAACTTTTTCTATGAGTGCGAAAGCTCAAAACAGAGAAAACGAAGGAGTTACAGCATGAGTTAGTCAAACAGAGCGCATAAGTAATGACAATACAATCGTAGAAAAATAGCATTAAACTAATTGAATCTTTATCACGTGTAAATTGATCAATAGCGTACGACGTAGAAATGATACCAAGGTTCAAAATTTCATCATGAACGTTTCCGGAAAGCGTGCAATTTTTATTTTATAATACTGCATGTAAATCATTAGGCAACTGTTGGATTTATTATCAATAAAAAATAACCTTATAAATGTGTGTTATCAATACACATAAACATTCTGAGGACTAGCATTGAAGATGCATAAATGCAACATGACATGCAATGGAATTGCAATACAGTATGCCCAGCATTGAAATGCAAATACCTATATGTTAACGTTCTATTTATATAGCCTATTGACACGATATTAATATATATAAGCTGACCTTCCGTCCGCCCCTTCCGTCCCGCCTGGACGCTTTACACCGCTACTATGCTGTAGGTTCTCTAACTCACATAGATCCACACATAACGTCGCATTCTTTGCTATTCAATTGATTAGGCTGTAGGTCTGAATAAAAAATTCATACTAATTACTATACAAAAGATATCATTGTAAAATAGAAACATCTTATTTCATCAGGATTAACGCACACTTGTTGTGGACCTCAAACCTACCATGATAGCCCTTCCGTCGTGACACGTTACAGAGAGCTTATTGTTCCACGAGAATAACACGCCGCTCGTGCACGAGGAAACTTTTTGGTTTTGTTTACTATAATAATGATATGTTCTCTGTTTACTATTTTTGTTTACTTAGTGACTCTCTGTTTCACATAGACCCACTCATACCGTCGCATTTTTTGCTACTCAATGAATTATGCGTATAGCTGGATAAGCAATTCTCACTCTAATTAACTGTTATATAAAAGATCCGAATGTCAGATCGCAACACCTTATGTCAACGGGATACAGTGCATATTGATAGTGTACATTAAAACTTAACCCTGACAGTTTTTTCGTCGTGACGTGTTTCGGCAAGGGTGGTGTTCGTATGCTCAGCTAGGAAAGTGAAATGCCTCCCATCGCGCGCACACAGCATTAATTACTCAGTTAAAGGTTCTTAGTTTGTTCATTTTACCGATTTTAGATTTACTAGGTTTAAATTGTTTGGCAAAAAGAAGAACATACCATCTGTGTATGAATAACCTTTTTTTATGGTAGACGACGCTGATGCTTACGAACGGCGAGATACTCTGGTCTTCTATGGCGAGGGTGTCCCCTTGCTGAGCGATAATGAAAACTATGTTCAGATTGTCTGTGGCCTAGGGAAGGATGAACTTAAATTGAACATTATATAAAGAAAAAAATGCTGCTCAATAGCTTGGTAATGAAATATTGATGTCAAGTTATGCAGAATCGACCTCAAATCCGATATTCTGTACGTTGAACGGATCTTGAAATCAAAATTATTTGTTGATGAGAGCATTACCACGACCCGAAGCCGGATAACGTACGTTCGGAGGAGGGTCAGACGACATTTTCCGGAGAAGATATCGGGATCTGAATCAACAGACGGACATGCGTGTGTTTTGGTCAAACCGCCGGACATGTGCGCGGGTCGCTGTACCCCACACTAACTTCTTTTACAGCAAACCTCAGATCAGCTCCTTTGATCTCCGCCGACTGTCATAACAGCCACAAGTTGTTCCATCTACCTGAACAAGGTACTATTTTTTTACAGCGAACAGTCGTAGCATCCCTCACTCGGAGCAGACACTGTCATGTCAGCTATGAATCGTACCATTTTGATGGTTATCACTTTGTTGAAACTTTTCCTACCCAGCCTAACCTAACCTAGTGGGACGTGTTTCTAACCTGCGGGGCAAAGGTTGGTGTTTCTAACCCGCCGGGCAAACGTACGTACTATTCTTGGGTACGTAATGCCATTGTTTTAGCGATTATGACTTTGTTCTGTTATTGAAGTGGCGCAAATGCGTGTGGGATGAAACATGGCTTAGCGCGAAATCACATGTGCTGAAAATTTTTCAGCGGTTACGACAGTGTCCGGCGATGACTGTGAGCTGAAGAGAAGTAACGCCAGTGTGCGTGTGCTGAAATATTTTTAGCGCAAAAGCCGGGCTCCCTCAGACGCACCAGGCGCAAGGAACTCGAAGATGCTTATTAACACCTATTCTATTATAGGCTTCAAAATTGTTTGAAGATTTCCTGGGAGCACCGCTCCAGCTTACATGGAAATTTGGCAGGAGTTTTTTTTTGTTTACCGGCGGATTGTGTGCTCTTGGAGGGCCCATCCTCGTTGCTCTGTGCTCCGAGATATCTGCGCCATCTTCGGAAGTTTTGTCGCGCGATCACCCTGAAGCGCTCCATTTACAGTAATATCGACTGATTACACTCCCTGGCTTTTCGAGGTCCCTGCTCGGTGCTATAGCATTCATTGAATGTCAATGAGCGATAGCTGCGTTTATTGATCAAGAGTCTGTATTTGTATTGTCTTTGATAATGTATAAGTCTTCTGGTTGGTTTGTCGCGATCATATATTTTCAACCTAACGTGGGACTCAATTTATATAATGACCTAGATTGCATGCATTTCTAAACCCATGGCTGATCCTCCTTACCATCACTTAGAATCAATAGATACCGACAAAACATCTTTTATAGCATCCTCTACTCCATTGATCAACCGATAGAATCCAGTTATTATGGCATAGGTGCTTTCAATAGCAATCCATTCAATAATTTATCCTTTTCATTATTGGATGCCAATACCCGCAGTTTTAAACCAATTCCGATCAGTTGGTTATGATAGTCCTTTCGAGTGCTCCCGGATGTAATCGTCCTAACGGAGGCCTGGCTCTCTGAAGCCAGTGCGAGTCACTGTTCCATTGAAAGCTATGTAGTATTGTTTTTTTCTATGTATGTGCTGCCAACATTTGAACTGTGCATCCTAAGTGTTCGTTCCAAAACGCTGGAGACCTGTGTTATTAAAATTGACTTAGGTACACATTTTTTTGTATATGCAGTATATCGCTCACATAGTGGTGACCGATATAATTTTTAAAATGAAATGGAAATTATGCAACAAAGTTATTCATGCACCAAAAAAGATCGCTATTGCAGGAAACTTTAATTTGATTTGATTTCGGTTGATTCTGGCCGAGTGATTAGCGTGTTCGACTGCAGTGTCAGCCTCTGGTGCTGCATGTCGCGAGTCCGAGACTAGGCATGGACACGTCGGTCTTGTGGCGGGGAGATTCGGCCACTCCCTTCTCTGTGTAAGCCTAACTTAGCCACCCTTCTAACTAGGGGGAAACGGCTGTATGTCTATGCATACATACGATTCTAGCCAAGTAGTACATTTTATATCCTGCTTGCAGTCACTTCACTTTTGCCGACCATAAAAAGCCGACACGCTTTCACATTGATGACCAGGCCGGACTTCCCTACATTCTCGACCATATTTGATTTAATTCTCTCTGTAAATTTATTTCTGTAGTTTTGTGTCTCGATATTAATAACAAATATTCTCCTTAACCCCCATCCCCCCCACCACCACCACAAGGAGAAGGTAACATTGGAGTTACGCCATCACTCACCAGTTAGCGTTGATAATATTATCAGTGGTTTAGATGACATTTTATTCGATTCTTCGGTTTCTGCAAATGTCAATTATGACACCAATCGTTTCATTCAAACTATTACTTCGGTGTACTATTCATGTAGAGTTTTGGGAGTTACTCCCGACCAAAATCTTAAATTTAGATCTGACAATTCTGATATTTGTAATAAACTCTGAATTAGTTTGCTTAATGCATAAAAAAAACTTCTTTTGTCTCTGATCGTGTCCTACTAATTTGGGTTGGCGCCTACAAACAACCTCTTTGGCCATATTTTTCTGTTACAGAAGAAAATCATTCGAATCATCACCGAGCAAAGTTTTCTTGCTCATACCGATCCTTTGTTCTACAAACAGCGATCCTGAAAATTCGCGACATTCACTTCTATTTACTGGCACTTCATGCATCTACAACAACTACAGTTGACGGGTACCCCCGTGCTAACTACGGTTACTTCACTAGAAACGGAGAGCCTTAGTGCCGACTTTCCAGCGCTTGACTTATACTCAGCACTATGTTTGATATGCTGCACCCACGGTGTGGAACTATCTACATACTCCTATCGAGGAATGCTTGTCAGTCACAACCTTTAGAGCAGCTGTCACCACATTGTCAGTTCGTATGATCCTGAATAAATGTGAATTATTATGCAATCACTCCTGAAGTCAGCAATTGTATCGATAAACGTGGTAAATGAGAATAAAACACACGTGGTTGTGTTATTATTTTGAGATAAGTGGCAGGTGTGTATCAAGATTACCATTTCGTGTATATTGTGGTCCATTTCAATTAAACTGGGATATGACTAGTACCATGCTAATAAGTGTTACATCTCAAATTGATGAGCAACCGCATCTGCTGCTGCTAATTCTGCTGCCTACCCTAACGAATGTGACAAATCAAACATTTTAAAATCTAGGAACAAATCTAAACACTTGAAGGTTATTATAGACACAGGTAATACGGGCAGCAGTACCCAACATAAGGATAGAATACACACGACGTTTTTGCACGAACGGCATGACAAATAACTATTCAGCACATTTGGAATTCGTTAAGCAGGAATAGGAAATTTTGTTTGAAGTAGATATGCAATACACTATTTCAGTTCACCATGAATCGATTTATCGATAACTCAGACGATTCTTACCTCTGCTCTTGTAGTTTGAATACGATGTGATGTTCCGATTGTGAAGTTAGCAGCGAATAACCCCCGAACGGGCGTGTCTAGCAGTATTCGATTATCCAGTGGGGGGACAGCCCTACCATTTGTTGCCCTCACAGGGGGCGTGCACTACATTGTTTCTCCCATTTTACTGGCTATAGGAATAATTTCATTGAAATGCCGACTGCCCTAACTCTGTAACATATGTAGGTGCTAAAGTCACCAATAAAGACTGTTTTTTGCACGCAGGTAATTTCGTCACCCGTAAGAGAATAAACACAAAGCCCTTTGACGTTATCTGATATGAGACCACGGACGTGTTGCCGCGTCGAAATGACAAATGAACTTCAGAATACAGGTTTCCATTTCAAATGGCAACGCTTCAAAAGGTTCGTGGAAGAAGTAAAGGGTACCATAATCTGAGTGTACCATGCTGAGTTCCTAATGGATGCACTTTATAGGGTTGATGGGCAAAACAAAAAACAATACAAAAAAGTTGTTTTCTTTTATGAGTAACATACACAATGATTCGTAGAAAGACGTTCATATTATTTAACCTGGTAAACATACTATGATTTACAGAACTCAC
>SDVV010002143.1:0-23679 GCA_016164225.1 Gammarus roeselii | reverse complement strand
CCTCCTGCACCCGCCCACACGGCGCACACCACACACCTTCTTCGCACATCTCAGCAACGCATCCCTTAACGTCTCCCATTCTTCCTCCACATCTCTCAGATCCTGTCCTCTCACGTTGTGAGAGGACACGTTGGGATTGCAGCCGGTTGGGATTGCAGCCGGTCATCTGCCGGCTGCAATCCCCAACCCCCTTTCTTCCTATATAACGGTGAGCTGGTCTGCCCCATCATTTATTAGTCGCTCTGGCTTCGGAAGCAGAGCACTCCCGCCTCACCTGATCCTGACAGATCGTTGCACCTTCTCAGTGCGCAACGGCCATCTGGGCGGTGGAGTGACCTGCTGCCTCTAGAGCCACAGATAAGGTCGGCAATTATTGCCTTGCCGCACTGAATGTGCTCTCAGTGAGCTGCGTCCCATAACACGCCAATTTATCGACACAGTTATGTGTCACATATGATATTTGTCGATACAGTTATGTGTCACATATGCGATATTTAATTTCTTCTCCGTCAAAAGCGGATAACAGACCCAGCGCCCATACGGACGCTAGCAATGCGTGAGACTAAAATCCTACGTAAACAGTGGTATACGGTCAACATTACAGCCCTCATTGCTCAATAACTAAATCTTGCTATAAATTCCGCACATATTGGCATTATTTTATGTCTCGCATGACAACTTCGGGTACTATACCTATTATTTTCTCATGAACAAACTTATGGTATGTCATGGGATGCGGTGATTGTGGGCGTATACTTGGATCGTAACATCCCCCTGATACTTCTATCTCCTTCGTTTCAGTGACGATATCCGCAATCACCTCAGCGACAGGCGAGCGATCGCGAGTCATCTGATGACCGCGTCACATGCTCGCATTGTGCATAACGATGACCTCCATACCGAGTGCCTACGGCACTCCGGTTTATTCGGAAGGTCACGTATACTGGCCAGCTGAGTGCAACATAGACCTCAGCCAGGACAGCGCCTCCAGGCAGTCCTACCTTCAAGGCATGCGGGAACAGATATCGCGCAACGAGACAGACCCACTCACAAAGGAGCTCGACTCCGGGTCGAATGTGCACTTCGCGCCTACATCAGGCTGCCATAGAATCGGGGCCCTGAGGGAATCCGTTATTTTTTGCCAATCGACCTCCCAAAGGCTTACTTCGTGACCACTAGGGGCAAGACCGCCTTTTTCTATCCGACACATTCCGACAGAAGTACGAAGGATCTCCAGCTCCGGTCGCACACACCCTGCACAGCTATGTCCTAAACGTGTCCCTGACGGGTATTCGAGGGTCCAACTCGCAACGATTACGACCAAGTTGAACACCAAGGTCGCTTTCCCGCACGTCCCAATTCATCCCAGGTTCCAAAGTTCCTAGCCTTCAAACTACGAAGCAAACGGTACCTTTTCTCGGCCCTCCCTTGCGCCTCAACCTGGGACGATTTTTTTTTACAGCGATCGCGAAGCTACCCCATCACTAGCCTCAACAGTTTAGGCTAGATGCGGCCTTCTACATCAACGACTGGCTGCTCCAGGCACCAACAGCACATCACTGCCGGCGCATCACGTAGACGGCCTGCGACTTTCTCCTCAAGCTCGATTGCCACGTCCACCGGGGAAGTCTATTCTGGAACTCACCCAGCAGTTCGACTTCCTGGGGGTAACACTCAATGGAGAGGCCGGGCCCATCGCCCCGACCTCACAGCACATCGACCGTCGCAGGGACATGGCCACGGAGAAACTTCCCTGCAGAACTATATCGCTTCGACAGCATCTGAGTTCCCTCGGCATTACGTATTAACGAACACCTTACCTACACCATGCCCAACACTTCCTCAACGGAGTGGTGCTAGCAGCACGATCGCTGCGCCTATCCAGCAAGCCCAGTCACCTCAACAATCCTTACCCTCGCGCGGTACAGCACTGAAGCAGCGAGGCTTTCCTTCACTCCCACGTCTCGTTCGTAATGCCTCCACCGAAGCACCTCCTGTGGATGGACGCATCGGACGACGCGCGGGGGCTGTATGCTGCAGCGACCAGCAGTCTTATGGCCGCTGGTCGCTATTTGGATGCATTCTCCAATTACGTCGATGGTATCGCTGCCCATCGTACATGCGCTGCGGGCACGATCACATTGGCACCACACCACAGTCCGAGTGTTGCCAGACAACAAGGCGGGGGGTAGCCATGGCGAATCAATTGGGCTCCAGATAGGCCTCGGCGTTGCAGAAGTTCGGAGCACAGCTTCTAAGATCATCCAGCACTGTTATCTCTCGCTTCTCGTTACCTACTTTCCCGGATCGCAGAACGTCTGAGCCGATCTACTCTCACGCCTCCGCCAGTAGAAACGAAGTGGATGCGAACTCCTCAAGGCTTCGCTCGCCTCTACTCCGCGCAGGACCTGGCCAAATAGACCCCTTCGCGCATCCGGAAAACCACAACTTCCCGCTATTTGCAGCTCCGTTTCATCACCCACGAGCAGCTTTCATGGTTTCCCTCCAATTCGACGGGAAGCAGTGAACGGACATAAACCTGTTCCCTCCGTGCAACCTGACCCTCCAAGTGCTCCACAAGCTCGAGACGTACCGCTACAGTGACGTCCTCGTGGTGCACGACCATCCCAACGCACTGTGGGGGCCCAAGGTCGTCACGTCCTTCAGCGATTTTTCGCTCGCCCTCGACATCTCCCAGCGCGTCGAAGGCAGGGAGGTGCCTCTAACATCACAACCCTTCTTGACTCCTCTAGCACTAAGTATTTCATAACGGTGCTCACTATCAAATACAATAGATCGCTTGCAGACACCCTGGCTAACACGCACAGGCAGTCCACACAACGCCAATACAAAGGCTTCTGGACACGTTTTCTGGCGTGGTCACGTGCCACAAAGGTGCAGTCCATCAACCAGTTCACCCTCTTCACGTCCCTGCACTTTGCCGGCAAGCAGAAGCAGCTCATTCCTCGTACAGTTTTGGCTTGCAGGGATGCGCTTCATTTGCCTCTTTTTCATGGTTTTGGCGTCACGACCCGTCGAGGCGATTTTCAAGGACCTGGCAAAGGCCCAGTTTCAAGCATAACTACCACAACGACGTTTCGTGCCGCAGTGGAAGCTGGAGCAGGTTCTCGACACGCTCGCCTCTCCTCGCTTCCGTACTTGAACGTCAGTATAAGCGCTCTTTCAGAAGACTCACTTTTCTCGCCGCTTTCGCAGCAGGAAACAGGGTCTCTGAGATTGCAGCAATGTCACGCACGGGACTACATTTCTTCAAGAACCCTCCATGCGATGACCAGTTCCGGTACAAAACCAGACCTTCACCCACACGCCACCGCTCATCTCTATCGCCTCACTGCTGCCGGATGGCCGGGCACACGGCCTGGGCCCTATGACCGTACTCAAGCCTACGTACCACGATGTCCGTCGAACAATGACTTGTTTTTCATCCATCCTACTGCAGGCAAGCCACTCCAGACATCATCGGTGGAGCATTACATCTGCTCGTTTATCAATGAAGCCCCACCGCGTGCCTTCACTAAAGCTCACTACGCCACAAAATCTGCCTCATCTCGCTGAGACGATCGGGGTCCCTCTCCTAGATCTCATATCTAAGGAGTTCTGGAGGTCGCCTCACTTGTTCGGGCGCAAGTACCTATTTGCAGTGGGGAACCCTAACCCCCCTTGCGTCTCTCTGTGAACCAGGTGGACAGTTTCTCTCGCTTCGATGGTTTGTGACATTACGCTAGCTAATGCCATAAACTTTGATACACATTATAGGGTATGTGTATGGATTATCTTACCATATCGTTGTGAAGTACTCAATAATACGGCTTCGGAATGAAGACGTCGGATTCCTCAGTATATAATTACTATATTTGACTCACTGTTCGGCAAAATTAATATTAGCTACGGTACACAGGGCAGATACATCAACATTGAGGATTCTCCTGCCACTATCTGTCTGTGCATTCATACTCATTCTAGAAGGCAGTATACATTGTTTTACATAATTACTATTTTGGTGCTCATACTCTAGGCTCGCATATTATTTGGCCGCTATGAGCTCGTATATTGGTAGGCACCTAACAATAATCGTATTGGCCAATGATTTCAGTCCTTTATACAAACAGGCTATCATTTCCTTACACGGCAAGCGCTTCTTTGGGTACACCCAGTTTAAGATGCAGCCGATCCATCCACGTTCTGTGCTCTTTTGTCATCGGCCAGCTCGCGCTACATGATGGTATTTTTTATGCAACTCATTCGGCTTTTACGGGTGGAAGAGAATATAACTTTTGTTATCTCGATTCTCTCGATAAAAAGCGATTTCTCTGTAATAAGTAAGAGCCATATGGGGCCTCCTCCTCAACCCTGCTAACTTAACTACGCACAAACGTTTTCTTACGGGAAGCAACTTCGCTAGACTTCATGAATGATGGGGCAGCCCAGCTCACGCTTGTATAGGAAGGAAGGGGATTGGGGGTTGCAGCTGGCAGATGACAGAGCGCGGATTAGTACCTGGCAGACATTTAGACCGATAGGCACAAGACGCCACGCGCCGCCTAACGGACAAGAGTTTATTTTTCCTAAAAACTCGAGGACAGTCGAGGAACTTGGAAGTTTTGAAATTCCCGAGTAAGGTTGAAAGACACAAAGGTCAAAATGAGTCGAAAACTACGTTCAACGGATGTTATAACGGTTCTCTCGCAAAAACGTCTCTGAAATGTTTTCCTTTCAGGATTCATTGAATGAAACCAGAAGCGCAATGCAAACCATATGGCTCTTACTCGTTACTGAGAAATAGCTTTTATCGAGAGAATCGAGTTAACAAAAGTTATCATTTATCCGCCCGCTTAGTAGTTTATCGGAACAGCGCTCCACTCCATATAAAGACTTTTGCCCCGCAACATGCAAAGTTGTGCGTAAGATATGGAACGCTTATTAGTCTGGTGTTCCCTTGAGAAACATATTGCAGACTTTTCTCTGCCGGCTAAGAATAGATAGGGTATGGTAGACTAGTGCACGGTCATCCATGGAGGAGTCGCCTCCCACATTTTCCTTGGACTGTCTTGTCCTCTTTGCTATTGCCCATGTCTTTGCAAAATGCTTAACCTGGACGGAATTGCCGATGCACCCAGTTTTCCGGGAACCGGTTCCTAAGCCATCCTAATGCATTCTGAGTCTCCCCAGGAGCAATTGAGTGTGGAACTACTTATCAGATACCTACGAAAAACCAATATCCTAAATGACATTTATTTTGGTATGAATCGGTCGCATTTCATCGTCCAGCACTCCACCTTGGACGACAACCGTCCTTGCCTTCGAGTAAAACACTTTGATGACTCCCACCCTCAGTTATTGTGACTTGAGCATGCCATGAGCGAAACAAACTCGACGATTGACGATGACTTGTTGACGACTAGTTGTTGGCTTGACGTTCGGTGCCAGAAGGACATTGACTGCAGTGCTTTAGGAAGCCATGCAACTTAATCTAGTTTAGTTAATAACCCCGTCGACCGAGTAGCGCCGATGATATTTCGATTGTGTTACTTATTTATTAACAGTTGGATACTTGAAGCATTCAATGCCATAAGGACATTAACTCCACTGGACTAGGAAGCTCTGACACTCAAATCTAATTTTGGATACCTGAATTTTATTTGATTAGGAAGGGGTCACAGCGTAGTTGCCATCTGACTGTGATCTACACAATTGATGACACTTTTCTTACTGTGACATCCCGGTTCAACGTTGCGTTAGAGTAGAGGGTTGTCTCTACCGCTAGGCTTATCAGAAACACAGTTGAGGTGCCCAGTACGTTTAAACTGTTCAATGCCACGTCCACCGCTAGGCTTATCAGGAAAACAGTTGAGGTGCCAAGCACGTTGAAACTGTTGAATGCCACGTCCACCGCTAGGCTTATCAGGAATACAGTCGAGGTGCCCAGCACAGTTGAGGTGCCCAGCACGTTGAAACTGTTGAATGCCACAGACTGCATCTTATTATCAGGGGTGCTTACCTCAACTGTGCCAGTGCTGGACACAGTTGAGGTGCCTATCACGTTGAAACTGTTGAATGCCACGGACTGCATCTTATTATCAGGAACATAGTTGAGGTGTCTATCACGTTGAAACTGTTGAATGCCACGGACTGCATCTTATTATCAGGAACATAGTTGAGGTGTCTATCACGTTGAAACTGTTGATTGCCACGGACTGCATCTTATTATCAGGAACATAATTGAGGTGCCCAGCACATTGAAACTGTTGAATGCCACGGACTGCCTCTTTTTATCACTCGTCCGTTGGGGCACTTAAATGTAACACAATTGACCAACCCTTTCCTGAGATCGCAGCGTCACTTTACTTACTTACTTTCAATTTCCATTGACTGAGTAGCCTTCACAATTCCTCATATATATTTTTGCCATTTATACTTCTACTTAACCGGATCTTATGCTCAGCTTCTGCTCGAGTGCGTTCTAAGTTCAGGGGAATGCTTTCATGCAGGCGCCCTCGAATGGGATATAATTATTCGTGAGAAGTTACTCCCCGAGTGTTGTGTTCATCTTATACTGGTCTGGCGTTGAGCTAGATATCTTTTAAACGGAGACCACCTTAAGCTCGTGACTGAATTTTCTGATAAAAAACCGCTTATGCCAAAGATTTTGCATTTTTATCTTCATTTGCTGATTTCTGTTTAATAATAGCATTTATTCTTCGTTTGTCAAGTTATCAACATACTTATGACCACCTGTGCGTAGTTGAATCATGAGGTCCACTTGTCAGGGCTAAGCCGACTGTCCTGTCAACCGGTTGGTCATCAGCTGTCGTTTAAGTTTTTACTGTTGCTGATGACCTGTTAGTCATTAGCTGCCGTTTTCTATGTCGCTGTTTTGATTGATACCATTAATTCTTCGTCCGTGCGCTATGGGAAGTAGTCATGCTACGGCTCCGGTCACCGGTCATAACAGCTGACCTTTGCAGGGCTCTTCATGGGGATGGGGGCTAACTGCCCCTAACAGCCGTTACTGAGTTCATAATGTTTGTGATGCAACCAAGTTTAATGATTTGACGGTTCAAGTGTTCTGTCCTAACTGTTTGGTTTGTTTCAGGTGACGAGAGCGAGATGGGTGACCATGCGCCCCCGCTACCGCCCTCCTTCCCTCCTCACCTGCATCCTCACTATAACTACCAGATGCACCCGCTTCTTTACCAGCAGCCGCCGCACCACAAGCAGCTGATGATGTTGCACGAGGAGGCACCTTCTCAGCAGCTGCAGGAAGATCCTCCTCTGCCCCCACCACAGCAGCAGCCGCAGCAGCTTTCCCTGGCACAGAAACAGCTCAACGAGAAGCTCAAGGAGCAGCAACAGATCATTCAGCAGGTGCAGGCAGAAGCTAAGTTGCATCACCAGCAGATGAGATTGATAGAGCAGCAACAACAGCTGGAGTTGCAGCAGAAGCAGCTGGAACAGCAACACATGGAAAAACAGCAACGGCAGCAGTTGGAACAAAAGCAACAACAGTTGCAGCAGCAACAACAACTCTTGCAGCAGCAGCACGAAGAACAGAAGCAACTCTTGGAGCAGCAGTGTCAAGTTCAAGCTCTTGAGAAGCAGCAGAAACTCCTGCTGTCCAACACGCTGGAAGAGACTGCGTCTGATGACCATCGCCAGCCATCTTTGGAGGACAACAGCGTAGACCCTGAACAAGATGCCAGCGAGCACCAGCAACGGCTTGTTGACCTGCAGCAACAACAGCGCAGTGACCTCGAGCAGATGATAGAAGAACAGCATCATGTGTTGGGTGGCAAGGTCAACGGAGTGTTGAGGGAGGGCGGGGGAGGAAGCGAAGCACAGTCGCAGAGTCCGACCTCTTCGGCTGCTGTCAGTGTCGGTCTGAACTCGTCGCCGCCGCCAGTTGGAGATGCTTTCAAAGAGGAATATCAAATTCCGGATGAGAATGGCAACACTCCCGAGGATGAAACAAAGTCTGAAAACAGATGGTACAGCAAAGAACATGTACCTCACCAGCAGTTTGATTACCAGCAACAGCAGATACAGCAGCAACAACATCAGCTGCAACAACAGCACCTGCAACAGATTCAGTATCAACAGCAACGTATTCGGTCTTTCGAAGACAAATTGTGTCGAGGTGAATTGCCTCCGTCTTCACCCATCCACGGCCGTAAGCTGGATCACTTTTCTTCTGACATGTCTTCCGCTGCTTGCGTTGGAGGCATGACGGACCTTCCGGACCCCTCATCTCCGACCAACACTGACGCTCTGTCAGGTCTGCCCAATCACTCCTCTGCCGGAACCAGTCTTTCCGATTGCTTCTCAGGAACTCTTGCGAACAGAGCAGGTTTCCCTGTTAGCAGCCATCACGCCCTTGTTGATGTGGACGTGACTACTTCGATCGCCACCAACGTGGGTCTGGTGTCGCCCATCGCCACCAGCTCGCCGCACATCCTGCCAGTGACGAGCTCAAACGGGTCGCTCTCTTGTGGAAGTTCTCCACACTCCGTGGCATATCCCATCGCCCCGCACTCCCTGGGCTCCTCCCCGCACTCGGTGGCCACTTCGCGCTCTACGGCTGTCTTTGCCAACAGTAGTGTTGTTCACCCGGCTCGACCCTACCCATCCCACCTGCCTCCAAGCGTGGACTATGGTCATCACCACCACACTTCCGCACCTCCGTCCCACATGGGCGTCGTTCCGCACTCCTCCACATCGTCGCATGGCGTCAATAACGGCAACATCGCATCGTTATCGTCGTCTACCCTCAACCTAATGAAGAAACAAATCACAGAAATCGAGAGAGAAATTGCCCTTCGCAAGCCTGACGGCTCGGCGGATCCACATGGCAGACGACCCGATGACGATGGCGGCTTAGCGGGACACCCACCTCTGGACCTGCAACTTATGGATCCTCTCAGTAAGGCTACAATTGAAACGAGTGTTTTTGTCCTTGATAGCGCTTATTGTTGGAACAAAGGCGCCTTTAATTTGGGATGGGAAAACAATATTAAATTACAGTCTTTCATTACATCTCAATGCGATACTATTGCTAACGGACGACAGTGATCAGTCTTCGTTTGCATGCATTGAGTGGTTTCCCTTTCCTTAAAGTTTTATTTTTGAAATGTTTAATGACTATTTTATATTGAATAGTGTTTAACAAAATAGTGAGCTCCGAACCGGGGGGGGGGCGAGAATGAACACCCTCATTTCCCTTCACCCCCCCCCCCTCCCCCTTCAGGTATCCTCTAAAATCACGATCGCACGGAGTTACGGCCCAACCGGGGGAGGGGTGGGGGACACTCTTATTTCCCTTCAAATCATAATCCTCTCTTTATCACACTTAACTATCTTTCCTTTTCTCCCCCGTCCTGAATTCACTTAACTTTTGTTTTACTCATTTGCATCTCATGTATGGTTCAAATTTTCTTCAACTTATCTCAAACTCTTCTTAACAACTTTTACAATAGTAGTTGCGCAACACACGCACACACACAGACACCCACACTCAAACACACACACACCGGACCTAACTATTTTCCTTTCGAGTTGCTAATAACAGCCAAGTTGCGTTCTTTCTTTCATGCATCTTTTTCCTACGACTCCTCATTTTTCTTCTTTCCATTCTTGCTATTCTCATGAGTAAAATTCCCTACACCTAGTGTAGATTTCATGCATGGGATCCACGTTTTCCGTCTCTACTTCATCTTCCTCCTCAGCAGGTGTTAGGGCGCGTAGCCCCCGGCACCTTATGGACGACTGCGAATCTTTCGGGCTCTGAAGCAAGGTAGGTTGTGTGTTAATCGTCCTTACTGCAACCCGGGGAGTGCTAAGACCGTATGGCCCCAGCACTTGAAGAGTTCCTGTACCTCCTGTGGTACCCGTCCATACCATTGACCTTCGTTGCGTAAAGGACATTGACTTTACGAAGTAGTAAACCTAACTGTACAGCACATTATTAAAAAATACTAATTTTATGCGGCACTGTTTGCTGGTTTGAAGTTTGGCGGTAGGCGGATGATGACTCCAGCGCGCCAGAAAGCCTCGTTACTCTAATCTAATCTAGTCCCCTCTCCTTCACCTTTCACTGTCTCTCATTTTCTCAACCATCCTGAATTGTAGCTACCTAATATTTACTTCATTTGCATCATATGTTCAGTTCACATCTTCGCTAATCTATCTCCCTTTCTCTTGACTGCTATCCCAATAGCGTTGCACACCGGTCCTAAAGTTTCTCCTTTCGGGCTGCTAATAACAGTCAAGTGGCACTTTTGCTGCAACATTTTTATTCGACTCTCTTCCATTTCCTTCTTTCTATTCTTACTCATCTCATGCGTGAGATTTCCTACACTGAGTGTAATCTCATGCATGTAATCCCCGTTCCCAGTCTCTTCTTCATCTTCCCCTTCAGCAAGTGTTGGAGTGCTTTACCCTTGGCAATGACTGCGAATCATTGGGGCTCTGGAGCAGGGTTGGTTGAGTGATAACGCTTCTTGCTGCCACGTGGGAGTGCTGTGACAAAATGGCCTCACCTAAAGAGTTACTGAACCTTCTATTGCACCCGTGCATACCTTTGACATCGGCTGCACGCAGTAGTGAACGAAAGCACTCTAATCAAATATAAAAGTTTTTTTTAGCTCGATGCAGCTCTAATTGCTTGTTTATCGTTCGGCGCCAGAAGGACGCTGACTCCAGCGCGTTAGAAAGCCTCGTCAATCTAATCTATGTATACGCGCGTTCACCTCCGCTTCCATCATCCTTTTCACCTATCTCCCATCATCTATCCTCCTCATGGGTCCACTCTCCTCTAACTTTCTCACCTCCCTCGTACTATTTCGAACAACGTCATTATATCACTCAGCGTCACTTTGGCCATGTTCCTCAACCTTCTTCTCTTTCTCGCTCTAGCCCCTACGTTTCAACCTCGCAGAGCATAGTTGGGACGACTACCTCCTCATACTGCCCTCTCTTGGCTTCCATACCCACTGTCCTACAGCTAATTATGCTCTTCAGGCCACCCAACACTCTTCCTTCACTCTGGATTTCACCTCAGTTTCCACTAGTCCAGTCTTATCCACACGAGAGCCCAAGTACTTGAACGACGGATCTTCCTTCAATAACCCTTCATTTCGGCGGACACTGATTAGGGTCCCCTCTTCGTTCCTCAAACATTGTAGTACTGTACTTTTACCAACATTAACGCGCGCTTCCTCTACCAACACAATAAACCAAACTCCGACACTATCCTACACATCTTCACCGAATCTACCACAAGGGCCTTGCCATCCGCAAACAGCAACTGAACACTCGCGTTCGCCTCATGACCACTCCATCCATGAAGAGATTGAACTGTCTAGGAAGTAAACATTTATGAAAAGTTTCAAAAAGGACAACAAATATGGAATATCATATCTGCGATGACGTTAAAAGATTTCGGCACACGACATCATGCCGTATTGAAATTTGTGATAAATTGTTTAATTTATGCAATCATTGGAGAATGTATGTATAGCGTATGCATTTTAAGAAAATAATTGAGAAATTTTTCCACCACACCATTATTTTGGGGGCTAAGGTCTTTCAAATCAGCAGAGAAACTCACGATTGAAAATTTCCATTTCATTTGTTCCTTGAATAAGCCTGATACATGAAAATTCATAACAATTCGTCAAAAAACGTTGTCTGTTACAAACTTATTTGTATCTCTCCAACATTGTAATTTAATCTCCCGTTGTTCCCAACTTTAATGAGAACTCCAAATGGTAAAACTTAGTCGAAAATGCATGGCTATAGTTATTTTTCACTTCGAGAGACTGGTCGACCAAGAGTTAGCTCGTTCTGGTTTATAGTTGTTCATACACCGTCGGCCATCCGAAGCATCAGATAGGATATTTTAAAAATAGATCTGCCAACAGTGAGTAAATGCCACGAATTCTGTCACAGTACACTCAAATTATGTTTTCTTTCTCAGATGAGAAGATGGGCGAGCCACCTCCACCACCTGCCCCTCACCCTCACCGAGGCAACAACTCCATGGAGAATGGCTCCCTACCACAACACTTCAGCAACAGCGTGTTGCACAGCCCACACTACACACCTGGTGAGTGTTGCTTCCAACCACAATAATGCAGTAACAGCGGGTTGTACAGCCCACACTACACATCTGGTGAGTGTTGCTTCCTACCAAAACATCCCCGCAACTGTATATTGAATAGCCCGCTATACACACATGGGGAGTGTTGCTCCCGACCACAACACGATAGCAACAGCGTGTTGCGCAGCCCACACTACGTACATGGTGAGTGTTGTTCCCTACCACAACACGACAGCAACAGCGTGTTGCGCAGTCCACACTACGCACATGGTGAGTGTTGCTCCCTACCACAACACGACAGCAACAGCGTGTTGCACAGCCTACACTACACACCTATGAATGTTGCTCTCTACCACAACACTGCAGCAACAGCGTGTTGCACAGCCCACACTACACACCTGGTGATTGTTGCTCCCTACCACAACACTACAGCAACAGCGTGTTGCACAAGCCGCACTACACACCTGGTGAGTGCTGCTTCCTACCACAACACTGCAGCTACAGTTCGTTGCACCGTTGCACAGGCCGCACCAGACAATTGGTGAATACATTAATGGATTGAAAGTATTTTCAATCGCATAGAGATTTTGGCAAGAGTCCTAACGATGAGACGCAACGCCATCCTTCATGAACTCGCTTCTACAAATTTTACTCTCAAAAGGTTGGAAAAGCGACCGCCAAACTTGTAGAAGTAGGGCCATCGAGACCCCCTTACCGAGACCCTCTTACAGATCTTCTGTTCTACCAACGATTGACTACAGTGTCAAACTATACAAGATGTTTTCGATTAACTGGAGCAATCCCACATGCACACCAGTTTCTAGGGCAAAAACTGCCAAATTTTAACACTTTACAGAACGAACAAGAACCTAAGGAGTTGATCAAAGATATAAAAGCACTCAAACTACCAGGCTCTTTCATTCTGAACGGAGAGTTTCGCCACCTGAATGTTGTAGGTGAAATGCCAAACGGATTTTGCGGGCAATATCATGGAACCTTGAAGCAATATGGATGCATTGTCCCAACCTCTTGGTTATTTATTGATTGAAGTTACAGAAAAGCCCATCAAACCCGAGAATTGGCATATTTAATCACGGCTACTCATCCGTAGACCAAAGTCATGTTTACAAGAATGCTGTACTAGGATGCGTCGCCTTAATGAATGAAAGCCGCAGGAATAAAAACATGACCTTTATTCGGGAAAATCAAAAGCAACGGAGATGACAACTTGAAAAACCTATTCATTGTTTATTGTAAACGTTTTGGAGTGCAGCCCCGCCATCAGTTCTGCACAGTCGCGAACACTCGTGTAAGTTTGGAAAGGATTGTATCTGTTGCATTTTTAGGAGCTTATTCCCTATCTACCAGTTAGTTACTCGAAATATTATTAATTGACATCAATGTACTCATCAACTATCGAGCTCTAGTGGGAAATTCTAAGGTCTGTTGCGTTGGAAGGGGATAAAATAATTTCCAAATTTTGTCTTGAAATTCTAGCATCACGCCACTAAGGTGAATGCGAATTCCATAGCGGTGTGGTCGAGTGAGATTATTTCCCTTACGAGAGCTCCGTCCACAAGCTTTGCTAAGCGACTGATGCTAAAGTTGCGTGTGGGCGTACCATCACACGCCGATGCGCTTCAAGCACAGCTAAAATTATAAACTAGAGATTTTATTCCTAGGCCGGCTATCTTTATAAAAAAAAAGCCCCAATTTTAAAATTATTTACCGATAAGACATTATATTATACTGTGGAAAAATATTAAAAAATAGACCATTTATTTGGATTTGACAGGTGTTAAGGGGATAGGCCAAACTATGATATGCCACAGGAAGGGCATTCATTGGTGTGGAAGATCTGTAACTTGTGGGCTGAACTTTGATGCAAGGTATTTCTCTAGTAGTGAATTGATCAGAGGGACCAGAGAACCATTTGCCATGGAAAAGACTTTTCATCGTCTCAAACTGTGTGTGCACACAACAATTGAACAAACGATGCAACCTTGAATAATTAACGTTTTTACGGCACTGTAACCTCTACCTACTAATGAAAATGTTAATGATATCAAATCTAGAGAAACTGTTGACAAAATAAGTTATTTTCTCGATGTACAAAAACATCTAAGGGCATAATTTGACGTTGAAAATTCATTTCAAACATTCCTTAACGGAATATCATGTATAATTGTCCTAAACGAGTTGTTTATTCGAGATGGTCTTATAATTCTCGTTTTGAACTGTTTAAAATTCAAATCTTAGTTGAACTTTTGCCACTAAAATCACTTTTTATTTCTGGAAAATAACTATCAGCAAATAGATGGTCTTGGAATGGGAGTACCTTTGGATATCTCGCCACTATCTTCATGTGTTATCGTGAGACATGCTGGCTCTCCAACTGTCCTCATCACTTCCGACCAAAGTTTTACAATAGATATGTAGATCATATCTTTGTTTTATTTAGGAACTGTTCTCATTTGCCGTACTTTTTAGTTTACTATAATTTTACCATTATTATCATCTGCTGGTGGGAGGAAGATTAAAAGTGGAACAGAGGTGGAAGAGGAACAAAAGAGTAGAAGGAGGAAGAAAGGTAGTGAAGGTGAGTGAACTTAAGGTGGAAAGCAGAGCTGAGGAGTTCAAGCAGCGTGAGTGAGCATGACCTTAGAAATGTTGAGACGCACAGAAATGTGTTGTTGAGGTGTGCGACAAATATGTGTGATGTTCGCCGTGTGGGTGGGTGCAGAAGGATGGGCTGTAAGTGGTGAAACAAAAAGGTCAAACTGGCGGTATCGCAGAAGAAAAAAGCCTTTGAGGAGTGATGGCAAGCGAGGTCGGTGGTGGCCTATAACATCGATGAAGATAAGTGGTAAGAGGTGAAGCGTTTGGTGAGGAGAGCTACGAGGGACGCTGATGCTTGGTGGGGCAGACAGTTGTAACAGAATTCTGAGGAGAACAACAAGATTTTGGGAATGAGGTGAAGTGGGTGAGAAAGGGGAAGACCGGGAAAGATAATGTGATGAAAGATGGAAATAACCAGTTGATGTTGGAAAGTGGTGATGTACGGAAAAGTTGGTCCGAGTATTTTGACGAGTTGTTGAATGTCGAGGATGTTGAAATAGGCTGAAATTGTTGTTGTGAGTGGTGCTGCATGGATGCCGGTTTGGGAGAGAAACTTGTCGTGGGTGTTATTTAAAAAGAGGTGCAGCAGACGGTAGAAGTGGTGAAAGCAGGGAAAGCACCTGGTTTGGACGGTTTTATGACTGAGTGCCTGAAAATATGTGAATAACGATTGTCGAATAGCTGGTGAACCTTCTGACTCAGTGTTTTGTTTTGGGCGTGGTGTTGATTAAGTGGACCAGTATTTTCATTGTTTCGCTGTTTAGGGGCAGAGGAGAAAAAATTGAATGCTGCAACTCGAGAGGTATCCGTTTGTTATGTGTTAGCGGTAAGTTGTACGGGAGAATGTTGATGAACGACTGGTGCAATTGGCCAGGAACAGAGACATCATCGGTGGGGCATTACATCTGCTCGTTTATCAATGAAGCCCCACCGCGTGCCTTCACTATTATTATTATTATTATTATTAAACTAAAGCTCACGATGCAAGAAAATCTGCCTCAGTCTCTCGCTTACACTAGCGGGGTATCTCTCCAAGACCTTATATCTAAGGAGTTCTGAAAATCGCCCCAACATGTTCAGGGACATGTACCTATTTGCAGTGGGGAACCCTAACCAACCTTGCGTTTCACTGTGAACCAGGTGGACAATTTCTCTCGCTTCAAAAGCTTGTGACAGTACGTTAGCTAATGCCAGAAACCTTGATACACATCAAAGGGTATGTGTATGGATTATCTTACCATATCGTTTTGAAATACTCAACGCTACGGCTTCGGGATAAGGACGTCGGATTCCTCAGTATATAATTACTTTATTCAACTCACTGTTCGGCAAAGTTACTATATTAGCTATGATATTGAGGATTCTCCTGCCACTACCTGTCTGTGCATTCGCACTCATCCTAGAAGGCAGTATATATTGATGTACATAATTACTATTTAGGTGCTCATACTCTAGGCCCGCATATTATTTGGCCGCTACGAGCTCGTATATTGGCTGTGGTAGGCACCAAGCAATATTTGTATTGGCCAATGGTTACAGTCATTTATACGAACGGGTTATCATTTCCTTACACGACAAGCGCTTCTTTGGAAACACGCAGTTTAAGATGCAGCCGATGCATTCACCTTCTGTGCTCTTCTGACATCGGCCAGCTTGCGCTACATAATGGTATTTTCTATGCAAACCATATGGCTCTAACGAGTGGAAGAGATTATAACTTTTGTTATTTCGATTCTCTCGATAAAAATCTATTTCTCTGTAATGAGTAAAAGCCATATGGGGCCTCCTCCTCCCCTTACTATCTCAACTACGCACCAACGTCTCCTTACGGGAAGCAACTTCGCTAGACCTCATGAATGATGGGGCAGGCCAGCTCACGCTTATATAGGAAGGAAGGGGGTTGGGGGTTGCAGCCAGCAGATGACCGAGCGCGGATCGGTACCTGAAAGACATTTAGACCGATAGGTGCAAGACCCCACGTGCCGCCTAGCGGACTAAAGTTTATTTTTCCTAAAAACTCGAGGACAGTCGAGGAACTTGACAGTTTCGAGATTCCTGAGTAAGGTTAAAAGTCACTAAGGTCTAAATCGGTCAAACACTACGTTCAACGGATGTTATCAAGATTCTCTCGTAAAACGTCTCTGTAATGTTCTCTCTCCAGGATTCAATGAATAGAACCAGAAGCGCAATGCAAACCATATGGCTCTTGCTCATTACAGAGAATTAGCTTTTTATCGAGAGAATAGAGATGACAAAAGTTATAATTTTACAGACCGGATGATGGAGATAAACTCCGAAATGTTTTCAATACTCAACGAAAAAGTTTTTCAGTGTGCGAGCTAAAAAAATGGTATTAAATCTAAAAAAAATTAAACAGCCAATAATTTTAGAATTTGATTTTTAATGCATTTTAGTGATCAAGATTCCAATGTTAACTAGTAATATTCAGAGAAGCAGGGATTCATTCTTTGCGTTGTGTCTACTATACGATCTTCCTTCCCAGGTGGTGACGGCGGCAGTTCCGGCCCCATGCTGTTGAGTGCACTAGGCTCTCTTACAAGCCCTGGCCTGCCGCCCTCGTCACACGCCAGCCCATCGGGGCGAGACCTGCACTGTCACACAGGTGAGGAACCATGCCACACAGGTGAGGAACAATGCCACACAGGTGAGGAACAATGACATACAGGTGGAGAACAATGCCATACAGGTGAGGAACAATGCCATGCAGGTGAGGAACAATGCCACACAGGTGAGGAACAATGCCATACAGGTGAGGAACAATGCCATACAGGTGAAGGACACTGCTACGAAAGTGAGGGTCACGTACATTTCGAGAGACACTGCCAGACACGTGAGAACCGTCACAGATTTGAAGGAACACTGCCACACAAGTGCAACACACGTGAGGGGACCGTCAGAGATTTGAGGGACACTGCCACTCATGTGAGAGACGCTCCAACATATGTAATTATTATCATTATCAAATCATTGATTTCCATCATCTGGCAATGGGTTTTCAATAAAACATTAGCCATAAACACTATTTGAATTACCATAAACGAAAAATCAATTTGAATTCGCCGCCGGTTCTGATTTCATGCAACAGATTATAAATTGTAATATTACATTCAATGATCAACAGCCAACGTTTTATTTGAGGTAAGAATCAGGAATGCCTGGCACGAAATACATGAGGTGGGGTGATCACGAATACATGGGGTTGGGGAAATTACGAAATACATAGGATTGGGAAAACCACCAACAAATGGGGCTAAGAAATCCTGAGAACATGGGGTTGTGGAATCGAAATGCGCTAACATATTGTAAAGATGGGGGTAAAATATGAATATTAAAGGGTTGAATAGATGACATAAGTTATACATAAAATATACACATAACACTAGATATACATATTTCATGACGAAATGCGCTAACATATTGTAAAGATGGGTGTAAAATATTGTATGAATAATGAAGGGATGAATAGACGACATAAGTTATTCATAAATTATATACATAGCATTGAATATGTAAACTTCATGACCGCTAGGAAATGATTAAATGATTGACAATCAAAATAATTCGATCCTGGAGTACGGAAATCAAATTAATATACTTCTGTTATAGAAAATGAATCATATTATTAGCTTATGTGACAATGATTGTATCTTCAAAAATGGTACGGTAAATGGTAGAAATGATTCAATGAATTATATTTTCATCGAGTTGGCCTCTGTCAAAGCTGGGAGCTACTTATCGTTCCTCGAAATTTCAATTTGAATTCGTCACAGCTCATCTTTAGGGGCCGTCGGTTTGGATTACATGGAACGAAATATTATTTATAATAGTATCATCAGTGCACAAACAGAAAATGTCTATTGTGACAAAATAATTTCGACTACGTAGCGTTGTGAAAACTAGTGACACGCGGGGTTGAAAAATAAGAAATACTGGGGTGGATAAATAAAAAAATACATGGGTGTGAAAAATAACAAGTACATGGGGTGGGAAAAAACGCATGCATGTGGTTAGAGTCACGAGAACATGGGGCTGGGACATCAAAATGTGCTAACATATTGTAATGAGTAGTCTACATTATTGTACAATGCCAAAGATGTGGATGGACGACATGAATTATACAGAAAATATGAATACAACATAGGGTTGGGAAATCGAAAAGCGCTAACATATTGTAGAGATGGGTCTAAACCATTGTATTAATAATGAAGGGGTAAATAGGCGACATAAGTTATACAAAAAAAAGGTATACATAAACAATATACCAAACAACTGAATATACAATATACACACTTCAAAACCTCTAGGAAATTATTAAATGATTGACACTCAGAATAATACAATGCTGGAGTACACAAGTCGGATGAATATACTTTTGTTATAGAAGACAAAGCAAAATGTTAGCTTATAAGGCAATGATTGTATCATCTAAAATGGTACGGTAATTGTTAGAAATGATTCAATGAATTATATTAAAATCGAGTTACCCTTTGTCAAAGTTAGAAGCTGCCTATCGTTCCTCGAAAAGACTGAGTTCGTATATTAATTATACTAAGACGACTGGAACATTTAAAACATAGTAATAGACAAAACGCTAGTTAACACTTTTGGTTATTGGCAAAGACAATTGTGATCGGTAGCAACATAGAAAACATATGTATCGCCAAAGTACAAACGATTAGGTGGTGTCTCAATGTTGAGAGTTATGGTGATGGTCGCTCAAGAACAGAACGCATTTTCTAGTTTCTGGTATTATGCATTTAGCTTGTCTTTGTTGGCAAAGTTACCGTTTTGAATTGATCGGTCAACAGATGTTCATTAAGCCTATTCTTGAAGAACTTGTTGGATTCAAGATTCTTGAGGCTTGTTGGGAGGTTGTTCCAGGATTTTGGTCCAGTAATCGAAAAACCTCGACAGGCAGTTTGTGTTTTCCTGTGTTCAACGTGCAGAGTATCATTATTTCTTGTGAATCGATTGTTCTTTTCATCTCGAGAATATATGTGCCTTTGGCTGCCGGGTGAATGTTTTTCTAGAATATCTTTATGAATTTTGATCGACTCATGAAGTGCCAGTTTGTTGTCGATATTGAGCCACTGAAATTTTTCGAGGAGAGGACTTACGTGGTCTCGTTTTCTGTGGTTACCATCGCATGTTATTCTTGCTGCAAAGTTCATACAACGTTGCACTTTCTCTCATTGAGTTTTGGTGCATTTCCCCCAAATTGAAAGACAGTAGTTAATGTTAGAAAATACTAAAGCGTGGACAATCAGTAATCTTGATTTAAAATTCAATTATTTTTTTGTGGAGTTTGGGAACAAAAGTGTTCCATTCAACTTGGAACACAGAGTAGTTACGTGGTGTTTGAAAGAAAGATCGGGATCAAACCATACTCCCAGATTTATAACTTTATCTTCAACAGGAATGTCAGATTTGCCTATCCTGATGGAGAAATTCATTGGAACTTTTTTTTCGATTTCGAGCCGAACAAGATGCATATTTTTTTTTAGAGTTGAGCTTGAGTTCATTTTTATCACACCAAGATTCCAGATTAGTTACGGCTGTCTCAGCGTCGTTTTTCAGTGCATTCAGATCCGACGGCTTTCGGGAAAGCAAAATTTGAACTTCATCGGCGTACATTACCAATTACGCTTGATTTTTTGGTATTTTACAGTCGATGTCATTTACAAAAACCAGGAACAACAAAGGGTCAAATATCGGAAGGGACACTGCCACATATGAAAGGAACACTGCCACACGGGCAAGCGACTCTGCCACTAAACTGTTCTGAAGACTCACTCATGAAACAATTTCTGCACCGGAGGAAGGCACAACCACGTAAATGGCAAATTGAATTGTGTTAGTATGCGACTCTACAAGGATATAAACGAGTAACGATGGCCACCCTGAGTACGAGGGAATTATTTTAAGAAGTTGAATATTTGCATAAATGAGACGGATCTATGCGATACTATACACCACATGTGGGCTCATTAGGATGCGAGTCCACAGCCCGTACGATTGCCCACATTAAAGTGGGCAAGAGCATTGATGGTCGAATCGTGAAGTTGGAGCCTTTGATGCCCCTCTGGGGGGCCGTGCGAGACTGGTAGGGTTTATTTGTTTTGCACATGCTTGGAGTGACAAGCTTGATGGGGGTCTTCTTTAGCCCAGCTTCTAACTGTCTTATCACGAGGGTTTCGGTCAGGTCGGCGTTAGGTCTTGACCAGAGCTTACCCCTCACTATGTGGGCGGATGTCGAGGAGAAGAGGTGCGGAGCAACATACTTTTTTAAATATCAAGTTATCTAGTGCCCGTGACTTTTGTAACCGAGATTTTTGTGTATCTATTACACACGGGACTAGACAGCTTACACCCGCAGCATCTATGGCAAAACTTGTCGTGCCCTTGTTTTACATGAAGTTTTTAATAACTTCCTAATTTTAAACTTGTGCTCGACGAATATGTATAAATGCTAGTTTCCGTTGAACGTTATATGTTGGTTGCATATGCTCCTACATATTTTTGCGCTGGATTTGGGCTTGATGCCTTCGCTGCAGTCTATCAGTGGATACCTTGTCCTGCCGATACGCTCGCAACCTTAGTGACGAAGCACCTGTTTTTTCGTGTGTACATTTGCTACATCTTTCTTGAAATGCCTGTCTCTCTTTATGATCCGCTCTTAAACCTCAAAGCTACAAAGACTATGTCACTTAACGTCGAATCACAATGTGAAATGTTTTCTTAACTAGTGTACGAAAAAGTGCAGGTCTCTCAAGCTGAAGGAAATAATAGGACTAATCCGTGGCACCAACCCTTCTAACCTTGCATGCCGTGCCCGGTGCAGGTAACGGCAGCGTGGGCGGCCAGAGCCGAGAGAGCGTGGCTGCCGCCATTGCTGACCTCAAGCAGGCCATCAGGAGAACCAAAAACCTGCCCCTCAAGACATCCCAGGACAGATCACACTCTGCGGACAAGGCGGCACCGGTCTGGATACCAAGGTGAGGATCATGACGGAAGGACTAGAGGAAATTTATGAGAGTTGGCAGGTGTGGAGACGATCGTCTGAATTTCAAGGTGAGGCTTATGATTAGATGGTTAGAATGGGTAGGATAGGAGACGAAGGACTGGATACCATGATGAGGATTGGGATGGAGTGTCGAGGGGTTAGGTTGTTGTTGTGGCTTATCCCCAGTTTCTTCTGCGATGAAAAGGCCACTGCCGGCGCACAGCCTGGAAGCATAGATACCGACCGACATGTGCATGTTGGGAATCTTGCGATCAGTGCAGGCCCTTAAATTAGACACATACACACACCTGAGAAAATTGACGCTGTCACGCTGGCGTGCCCATCGATCACGTAACGACGTGGTACAATGATTAGGCCGGTCAGATTCTATGGCTGCGCACTACGCTACGACGTGCTCTACCGTATCATGCGTGTCACGACACCGCAGCTACAGAAAGGATAGGGCGTCCCCCAGTTTGTTTTGGTATGACAGGAGGACCGTGTGCTGCTTCCATTTTAGCCTCGATAGGTGAACCCTGTCAGCCAGCTATGAGTAACCGTGCCCCCTCCACATTCACCTCCGACGGGTGACTTTAGGATTGTTGGCTCTCGGATCAGCTGGTGCAAGTATTATTAATATTATTTTTATTATTATTAAATCTTTTATTTCCATCGTCAAGCAATGGGTTTTTAATACCTAGGTCTAACACATCATTTTTTTTTAAATGCCGTATTTGAATTAGCGAAGCGAGAAATAAAAATGAATTTGTGACAGCACATCTCCTGTCGGCGGCCGATTTGTAGCTACTTCGTGTTGCAAAACAGTGTTCACAATATGTGCTATATTTTTAAGTGAGAAACTCATGGGCATGGGATTGATGAATCCAAAATTATTGAATACATCGCAGCTCATCTCCTGTAGGCGGCTGGCTTGTCCTTCATGGAAACGAATGGAATACACAATATACCATTAAATATATACCAACCTATATATTCATACTAATATACATATACATGCACGAACATATATATATATACAAATACATGGGCAATGACATTGTAAACACTAGCAACAGGTTATCCTTTGTACTTTTTGCAGATGATACTACAGTTTATTCGACCGGGAAAAACCGGAATGATACTATTACTAACATGAATAATCAATTGGTTTACATTTCAAACTGGTTCACATCCAACAAGCTGACGCTTAATGTTGACAAGACGCAGACCATGATATTTTCCAGGAGGATGATACCTATTCCTAACACACAAGTCGAATTGAACGGCCAACAGGCGGCATATGTAGCAAAAACAAAGTTACTCGGTGTTATCGTTGATCAAAGACTTAACTGGAAAGATCACGTCGCATTTGTTGCCGGGAAATTATCCGAATCATGTGGCATCCTATACAAAATTAGAAATAGTCTTACCACTCCTGCTAAAAGGCTTTTGTACTATAGTTAACGTGTATGCGTCTACCTACAAAACAAACTTAAGACCTATCGTTCTTAGTCAAAAGCGTGTTATCAGAACACTATCGCATGCTAGCAGACGTGATCACACGTTGCCTCTCTTTTGTCAATGGAACATTCTTCCACTGAGTCAAATCATTAACTTTTCCGCTGCAGTGTTTGTCTACAAAGCTTTGAATCATTTAACTTACATTGATAACAGTTTTTTCATTAGAAATAATCCTATGTATGATCTTCGCAACAATGCGGATTTGCAAATTCCCCGAAATTCGTCAACACAGTCCCAACTATTTTTAAAATACAGAGCTGCTAGAACCTGGAATTCTCTTACCATAGATATAAGGACTGGCAGAAGTATTGCTGCCTTTAAACGTAAACTAAAATTATACCTGTTTGAACTTGTACGTGCAGAAACTCTTGAATTGTAATTTACTTCTGCTAAGCAATTT
>SDVV010002142.1:0-23679 GCA_016164225.1 Gammarus roeselii | reverse complement strand
ATATATCTACGTACGTCATCGACCTCATTGAAACCATGTGTTATAAAAGGTTCGTTCATAATCGCCCTGTGCATAATTATAGCGGTGGAAAGAAACCAGAATGTTCTTTGACTATAATCTAAGACTCATGCGAGGTCGTAAATTGTCTGTGATAAACATTTGACTGCTGAAGTCATGTTTTATTCGAAATAATAATAGTTGCGACGACCTAAGTATTTTATATGCCACCTTACTTTGTTTGCAAAATTACAACAAATTAATAGTTTCATTTACGACACTAGCAAATCAATAAAAGATTGAGAAACCATGAAATCTTCATTGTCTGGTGGCGTTGTTACAGTCTTGATTTTAAATGTAAAACGTAAGATAAGTGCACGTTGCTTCGTATCGTTCTGTTTCAGTGTATTTCCTTATAATTCATAACGGAAAAGTATCAGCGGCACGAGTTTCAACATAAGCAGTCGAGGAACTACATGAAATATTTTCCAATGACATACTGGGTTGATGCCACCTATTTTTCAAAGTATTGTTGATAGAGGGCATGAACCACTGTCCGAGTAGTAAACAAACAATATAAGATTTATATGGCTATGATGGCTGTGTGACTCAGCACGTACAATAGTGGCCTGTATAACTGGGATTGCAGGTGACTCGTTTTCGGCATCCGTTGAAGAGCCACATCTTTACTAGCTTACAGTATCGTTTGTCTCATGCATTCCATCACTCGTGCTGTTGCCTACAATTGGACGGTTCAGCAAATCTCTCTAAGTTGTCTGCTTAAAACTACACTTATCGTTATCTTTAGCGGTGTCGAAAATCCAATTAAGCCTGAATTTTGATTTATATTTCACTCTGAACTTGTTATTTTGGCAACACAAACAATGGTCAAATCACCCCTCATCGCTGTTCGAAAGCGACATAATCAAATGCATCCCTGAAATTCAGATTGACTTTGCCAAACGTTCGATCGATGGAGCGTATCTCCATGATAATCGCCAACCAATTGGCCCTGATGGACGTTTACTACCTCACGATTGTCGTCAGTTATGGGGTTTGACGTCTGATTTACGACGTGCATTACGTGAGCGAGATGGAACTGCCGGCCATTAAGCGCCATCGAGACTCTCCTATATAGGAGCAAACAGCCCTAAATTCGTGATGGCCGAATAGAAACTGTCTCTAGTTTGTGCCGTCAAAAATTACAAAAGGTTTGGACTGAATTACAAATACCGATTTGTATTAGCTTCCAAGATATTAATATTTTTTTCTAGAAGTAAACAGCCCTCGACGATGACCAAATGTGTACTGATCATAAGCAAAACTATTTATGTCGCTTTCGTGAAAACCAAGAAAAATGTGACACTCAATACTCCACCCTGCACTTTGTTTAATCTGCAATACATGAATTCAAATTGTTCAAAACAAGTTTCTGACTTTCCATTCAGAAATTCTTCCAGGAAACAGAGTTCCGGTCAGAAACGAATACCACACACAATTGTTTCGGGTACGAGGATGACAGTGATAACAATGAGAGCAAATGAACTTATTTTACAATCCGCCTAGTTTCACGTTTTGATGTAAGATTCAATATTTTGGGGAAACGTATTGACCATGATACAAATTATTACTAGTTTGAACATTTATTCATGTTTTTACCAATCATAAATTGATCTTCCAAACTGCGCGTTTGGCAAATCAGGTTATTTGTCTTTGATTGATGTGAATATTTTTGGTCTACCTTTAAAAGTGATGGAGGATACAGCTTCTTAGAAAGGCAACAGTTCATTATGTGAGACACGTCCACACAAATTTATAATGCAAATTATACTGACCTCTCATCTGCGAGCAACTAGTCACAGTCATCATACTGACTATGCTGAAAAGGGGATGTTTTACTAATAATTAAATGTAATAATATTAAACGATAATTTAATTGGAATAAAAAACTTACGGTTCCATGTTACGGTGATCATTAAAGTTATGTTGTACAATTTGTTGTTTCCGTACAGCTTATAGGGATAAATTCATCTCATGTCCTCATAACCCCGTATATGAATGATGTCAACATGAGTAACTTCTCAAGTATAATAGGGACCTTGGATCGCAGGTGACATGTTGTGCGACACCCCGTAGAGGGCCACGACTTCTCGGACAGCATACGTTATCCGTCATTGCACACATTATACTCGAGCAGCACCAGTATCTAACAAAATAAAGAACTAAAATAAAATATTACGTCAGAGTGCAATGTTGTTCGAACTATTATTTAAGTAATCGATCAAAATCGACACATACATATAACTTCCAATAACTGAAATCAAATATAGTTTAATATAGTTTGGAATCGCATCTTAAACAGATAGTTATGATTACTTTCGATAACCAGAGAGTGAAACACACTAAAAACTTTGCATTGAACTCTCCGACGGTCCGAGCTGAAACTCATACAAATGGGGTTGTGTGGGGAGAAAGCAAAATAATAATATATTTCCGCAATGAAAATATTCAAATACATTCATATTAAGATGATTAATTTTAGGATGCGTACCCTTGGGAAACCCCTTACAACATTTCATACGAGCTCAGTTGTGGTCTGTTGATCAGAGCAGCAGGTGGAAAATGTATTGCCGGAAGCGTAATTTGAAAGCTCCAATAGTCTTGGAAAACATAATCTCATTAAAAAGAGGAGAATGAAGGCTGCTAAAAACATCTCGTAATATCACAATAGAACATAGCTTGTTTTTTAAGTTTAAGGAAAAGAGGCCTCTTCTACTGCGATGCAATGTGGTTTATCAATACACGTGTAGCCAGTGTCAGGCTACGTACTGTGGGGAGACCACGCGTCACCGGATGACCCGCATTGCTGAACATAAGGGAGTGTCCGTCCGCACTGGCACACCAATGTGTTCTCCTCCCCATAGTAGGATCAGAAACCATGCACTAGAAGTAAATCATTCGATATTAGAAAATAGTTTCAAAGTAGTTGGATCGACTGAGAAGTCATATTTGAAATTGCTTGAGAGTATTATAATTCATCAAACCAGACCCTCTCTGAATGACTTAGCATCCTCTACTCCTTTGAATGTTTTGCGCTAGGCCGTTTGTGTGTTCGATTGAGTACGTATGTTAGGTTCTAAATTTCTAGTCTCTCATTCTTTCAGTTATGAAAATTCGTTTTAATTGTTCGTTGTTCATTAGGTAATAATTTGTTTAGGCTTGATTTTGAATATTTTGGATCTATGTGCCCTCACATTCGTCAATAATTTCCGCATTTTCAGATGGTACTGATGATGAGTGTCGGGATACGGTCGAAAGCTCCAGATCGATGAAAACTACGGTCAAAAGGGGGTTGCATTGATGTCTTATTCGGTTCTAGCGGCAAATGAACAGAGCAGGCTTACGCAGGAAATTTGACAATAAGTCATTATAACTGATAATGCGAAAAAAATCATTTATTTTAGAAATTGAGACAAAAAATGGGAATGAAGATATGTAATGATTGGTTTGTTAACTAGGATCACCGTTAGTAAATTAAAATTTGTTCAAAACCGAGAGAAAAAATACCTGCTCAACAAAGAGATATAACTTATTTTCATAAATAATGTCGAGGAAATATATAAAATTCGTCCAAAAACATTCTCTTGGAGGTTCAGAGTCGGTCAATTTTATTCAATAGCAGGGATTTGGTGGAGGATGTTTCCCTATGTGCTTTGGTGAAGTGAATGTTCTTGTTATGAAGTCTGATAGCTCATCATTATACAAGAGTAAAGAAGCGGTGGGCGACAGTGCATGAGGTGGTGTACTCGATGTAACTGCTGGCATAATAGCTTCCCTCTGGGCAGGTGTAGTCGTTACGAGACGGATTTATTTATATCCAAAAACATACTCATACCGTGCAGCATTTTACAAATTCACATTTGCAATAGCTTTTTGATGCAGGCCAGAAAAAAAATACTTCTGACGCTAACGACATTCACGATTGTTTCCCATTTTTATTTACATTATAATTTTAATACATTGTATTCATATCTGTAATGTGAGACAATGTAAAATAAGCAATATTATTGGTCAGAAATGAATTCAAACTAATATCAATCTGTGTTAACACATTCAGCGACGAGGATAGATATTTTTAAACGTGCACACAGATTATTTATTAGAATGGTATAAGAATACGATACCATCAATTAATTTCAGTTGATCAATTCGATCTATTTACAGAATAGCCTCCAATTGCAGCCAACTGTACTTGACAGTAGTCTAAAACTAATCCAAACGCAAATTAGTGAAGGAACATAGATGAGGCTTAATTAGCGGTGGGGTAGGGACGGGGAGTCAGCGACGGAAGGTGGGCGGTGAGGATGGAACTGGTTTGGCGCGTGAGTCAACTAATGGGCGAGGGGAGCAAAAGGGAGGACGGAAGGGAGAACAGCGGGTTGGAAGCAAGGCTTGCGGCCCAGATTGGCAGTTTTTATATTTTGAACATTTTAATTTGTATAGTATTCTGATATGTATTGTATTTATGTAAGTTTTTTCTTCTTTGGATGGTTGTATTTGGGTATAATTGGTCACTAACTAAGGCTCGTTATATATATTTATTCGGTTCTGGTAGGGATAGTGTTATAACAAGTTTCTGGAGGGGTGGGGCGTAGGGATCCCATAAGCAAAAAGTTGGATGCGCTCTGGCAAATTAGGTGAGTTTGCTTTTATCTGTTTTTTGTTTTATCAGTTACTTCCATGACATCTATGCTGTGTTTGAGTGAATGTTTCGTTATATATTTATGGCTGGATTATAATTCTATATTTTTTCTGTACATATATGTTTGTATTCATATCTAATTGGGGTTTATAATTGACTCATTCGGAGGTTGTTTGGTGGGATTCATAGCGATTGAACGCTCGGTACCAGCCTGATATTGACTTTTAGGCAACGTTCTGTGTGTTTTCCATCTATTTATTTCATATGTATATATTATCAATAGGAATAGTACGGTTTATTTGCCTGGCAGTTGGTGGGTTGATGTTTGTATTTTGGATTGATGCAGCAGTTCCGTTACGAAATTCTATTTACCCCATAAAGCATTATCCGCGTTTGAGCTATATATATCGTTGTTCCATTTACGTGGTGTTCCTATAGCGAGAGTACCTGAACAATATCGATCTATTGTAAGTTATTAAATTGTGTTATGTATACTTAGTAATGTTCGGTGGATTTATGTTGAATTTCTAGATTTTTTTTTTTAATTTTGAATAGTTATCTCATACATTTATAGAATTTTTTAGGATATTTTAGGTTTGTATCTTCCATGTAGTACACTATTTCAGGCATAATTGGTCGGTTATTGCATTATTTTGGTAGTATATATGTATATAACATTCTGCTACGATTAAACCGTGGTTACTTTAGTTAAAGAAATGTTTTTTTAACCATGTTTTGGACTTGGTTTGAGAGTGATTTTATCAGATTTTGTATATACTATGGCGTGTTCGTGTAGAAGTATTCCACACCGTATACTATAGGTTTCAGCGTATGTTGCTCACGGTTTTAATGTATGTTTTGGGTATGATAGAGAATTGATCTACGTATTTCATTATATCTTGATCGTTTTAGTATGTGTCTTTCAGTTTTGTATGTTCTTTGTACAGTTTAAATCTTCAATGCAAGGCATTGGGTATTTTAAACTTCATCGGAATATTAGGATGTATTACGTTTGTATCCACAATGTAGAATATTATTTCATGTATAATTTAGTTGTATGTTGTTTATTTTTATTGTTTTATATATCTTCTTATATCCTGGTACAACGTTTGACGTGGTTATTATAGATATAGAAGATCGCATTTGTTACAAACTCGGTCTTGCTGTTAGGTTATTGTATGTTTATTATAAGACCATTCTTCAATGTTTATGATGAGTTAGAGATGTCCCATAGTCAAAAGCCCGTTGTGTTTATACCTATTTGTGTAAGTAGACCGATTGACTACGCCAGATACCTTAGTGTATTACCATTTTTATTGTTAATTAGAGCAGAGAAGAGAATCTTATATAATTTTTTATATAGCTGTTGTTGTTGCTGCTGTTGTATGATTTTTTCACGATAATCATTTGAATGTATGTTTAAGAGGTGTGAGTCCGTACTTCATCTGTGTGGAATTTTTGTTATTGAACCTTATAAAGTGTATTGTGTAACGTTTTAGAAGATGATTTACAGGATGGAGGTGTCCTGGTGTAGAGGGGGCTTACACTCTTTGGTGGTCATTTGTAGTTTGTCCAAGTTCAACGTGATTTTGTAAGTTCTTGTGGACGTCGATCTTAACTTCCATTGGTTTGTTAGAGAGGTTATCCGACAATCTGCTATTCGTTGTAGTGGTTTACTTAGGTCATCAGTCAATAGATCCCCAGATTTTTTATGGCTACACTCTTTGAGACTCATGTCAGTATCATACTTCACCGCTATACCTGTGTATATATTCTTGGTTATGTTCAGGATGAGACTTTGCTCGACGCTGTTCAGAAACGATGGACTAAACAGATGCATGGTATGTATGTCTGAGGTATTGTACCATGACTTGGTGTTAGCTTTAAAATTTGTTTTATACCAGTGGTTGATTGCTGAGAAGCGACCTAGTAAAGCATTGTAGAGTTCGTTGTTATGACACTGTGGGCTTTGATTTGTTCTACGAGACATAATATCTTAGTTGGTTATGTAATTCGTTATAGATAGATTTGAACAGGTATCGTAGTAACAAATATCATTATTCGCATTAACTCAGTGTTAAATGTCAGATATTATTGGTATAGCTGTTATGTTAGTATATGATCTTAGTCATGAACCAGATCCCGTGAGATATTGGAGTAGGATTTATCATCTTGGTGTAGTAGGATACACCGTATATGATAGGAAATCATTGTTGCTTAGAGGAGAGTAGATAATCTTATTTAGCTATTTTATAGTTGTTGTTGTATGTTTTAATTGGTTATCATAAGATTATATCTGTATTCGATATAAAATCGCCTAATTGCATGGAATGTGGGGTATAAAATACGCTTATTTGGATGTAATGATCCAAAATATTGATATGGTTTACCTCTCGACATTGGATTTAAGTCCGGTTCCATGTTGTCTTGGAGAGCTAATCTATCGGATTTGTGTGGAGTGTTAGTGTTAAAATTCTTCAATAATTTATTGTACATCTCAATTATGTTATCCGCTCGCAGGTCTTTACTAGATTTTTATTCCCGCATGTCTTACTTTCTATAAATGTTGTGATCCGTTCACAGTTGTTCACTTAGATGTTATTGATTAATTCAGGCTTTGTTATGAGATTGCGTTCCAATTCAGAATATCTGACTTATTTGAGAGTTCACAATATCCACTATAGCATTTTTCACTAAAGGTTTGTGATGATTGCCGTAAACCTAACTCATCCTAATCTAATCTAACCATGGATTATATATATTTTTCCCCGTTTTCATATTTATGTCATGTTCTTCTTCGTTGATTTAAGCTATATTCAGAACGAATCTATCTATTCACTTTGTTCGTTACATGCTCAGTAATATCGACTAGTTTCAAATAATGTTAGGTGATCACTCGTTAGTAGACTGTCGAATTCAAAACGTTTATGTAAGCTTACCGCATATGTCAATGATAGTTATGGGTGTTAAAGAGTTAGCAAGTTTTATATATGGTTTTACTGTTAGAATAATATTTTTGCAGTGTTGGATGTGTTGTTCCTACCATTTTCGTCTATTATAACGAGTATTGAATAAATCCAGTCTAACATATTTACTACAGATCGGTGATGTTAGGTCCGCAGTCAACAAGATCTAGGATATAAACAATATCTAAGGTACATAAATAGCGAAATATAAATCAATGTACGACAACATAGGTCAAATATCAATTATTGCAAAAAGGGTTACCATACACTGCCAAATACATTAATACCTAAGTAGCCTAACTTATTCTAACCATGAGTCATGTATTTTTATTCAAGTTTGAGGCTTATGAATGATATTGATATTTATGAAACTCTCTACTTGGACTGTATATTTAACATATCATAAGCAGTTTGAATACATTTCTCCAATTGAATCCAGCACATATCCTTTTGCAGGTGTTAATATCTCAGAACTTTTATCGATATCTCTGTTACATATTTGTTACACTTTTTTAATGTGGAACAGTTTCACTCGATATTAGGTTCAAACATCTAGTCACATGCAAAAAAAATCTCAATGATGAAGGTCAGAATGACTTTGAATTGGAGAAGTTTCGAATAAATAAGGTTCAAGAAGAAGAAGCAATACATTTGTGGACTCACGGGAACGGGACACCCTTCGGTATTCGCATCAAAGATATGATGGAGTATACGAAGGATTTTGAGAGGAAACTGAAATATAGTGATGATGGGTATGGTTGAATGTACGAACCATGCGGTTTCAAATAAAAAAACGAGGTAGATGTCATTGATGTTGCCAGCAAGGTTTGTAAATAATGTCAATAAATACTAATAAAACTATGTAAATCCTCAATGAAATGTTTATATTATCCTAAACTCAAAGGTTAAGTAATGAATTGCAAACATCGTGCCAGACGGAGGTAACAACGAATTGTCGAAATCAGTGAAAGAATATGTTTCAATGCGTGAAATGATGCCAGAAACCTATCTAGAGGAAAATGATCCAGATGTGTTACAGATTGGTAGGATATAAATCCAAGTCCGATCAGATCTTGAAACGAAGTCATCGTCAAGAATATGAAAATTACAGGAAAGAAAAGGTAAATCATAGATGAAAGTCGTCAAAGGTTGTAAAGTCCAAGTGGAGATATTGAAGTATAATAAGAAAAAACATCGTGTGAGACCATGTGTCGTTTGTATGAAACTGGATACAAATTTGAATTACTTGTAGCATTCAATCTATCCAAGTTTGAAAATGGGATCTCTCTGCTACCTAATATGGGTCGAGAGTGACAATGAAATAAATATTATGTATGTTAAAGTGATTTTTAGAGTCGTCCGGAGGGCTTCATATTTATATATCAATGACTGAATACCGTACCTAAGGTTAGGTTAGGTTTTGATGGGTGTGAATGACATGTTAAAGTGATGTAAAATTATGTCATATCAAAACTAATATGAATTACCTGTAATATTCAAACCATCTACGTTTGAAAATGGGTCCTCTCTGCTAACTAATATGGGTTGAGAGAGACAGCGATATAAATAACCAATATGTTGAAGAGATATTTAGAGTCGTTTGGATGGCTTTATATGTATATAACAATGACTGAATACCGTACATAAGGTTAGGATAGGTTTGATGGGTGTGAATAACATGTAAAAATCATGAATCAAATGAAAAATAAGATAACAATCAGAACAAACGATGTAGCTTGCAAATAAAAATAGATGAACTTTGCTAGATCAAAATTGAAAGTGTATATCAAAACTGTAAATGATAGATCAAAATGTAGAGCCATGTGGAGGGATTTGATATGAATATATCATAAATCATTGAATAAGTATTATATGTATGCAGGAAAAACTCGAACGATGACACATGATTCTTGGTTAAGTTGGTTAGGTTCGGTTTGGTTGCCTAGGTCGTAATGTATCTGGCAGTGTATGGTAACCTTTTTTTGCATAAAATGTGTGTAAATGCCTACGAGGTGTTGACACATGTACCGACACAGTGAAGATAACGCTCCCCTGTATGTATGCATTGTGTCGAAACATGTGCCGACATAGTGAGGCTAACGACCCTTGTATATATGCATTGTGTCGACGCATGTGCCGACACTGTGACGCTGACGTCCTTGTATATGCATGTAAAAGTATATGTGAATACCTGGTGTCTGACATTTAAAAAAATACGTAAAATAGAGCCTTGTGAAGGGGATTTGATATGCACATCGCACAAAATAATGACTAAATATCCTACATAACCATCAAACTTGGATGAAAAAATATAATTATTGGTCAAGTTAGTTAGGTTGACTAGATCTTTGAACCTAATATCGTGTGAAACTATTCCGCATTAGAAAAGTGTAACAAACATGTTACAGAGATGTCGATTAAAATTCTGGATTCTAAACATATGCAAATGGATATTTGCTGGATCAAATTGGACTAATGTATTCAAACTGATTTTGATATGGTAAATATACAGCCCAAGCGGAAAGTTGCATACATATGAATATCATGCAAAAGCATCAAACTTGAATAAGAGTACATGACTTCTGGTTAGAATAGGGTAGGTTGCCTACGTATTAATGTATTTGGCAGTGTATGGTAACCCTTTTGCATTAATTGATATTTGATCTATGTTGTCGTACATTGATATATACTTCGCTAATTATGTACCTTAGATATGGTTTATATCCTAGATCTTGTTGACTGAGGACCTTACATCACAGATCTGTAGTAAATATGTTTGAGTGGATTTAATCAATATTCGTTAAAATAGACGAAAACGGTAGGAGCAACACATCCAACACTACAAAAAACAATATTTATCTAACAGTAAAACCATACATAAAACTTGCTAACAAACGTTTTGAATTCTGCAGTCTATTTGAAACTAGTCGATATTACTGAGCATGTAACACACAAAGTGAGAAATATATATATGTAGGTATACAAACTGCTAAAGATTGGTAAAACTACAGAGTGTAGTGGATGGATTTGATATGAATAAAGCTTAAATCAATGAAGAAATACATGACAAATGAATAAAAACGAGGAAATATATATAACCTTTGGTTAGATTAGGTTAGGATGAGTTAAGTTTACGTCAATCATCACAAACCGTTAGTGAAAATGCTATATTGGATATTGTGAACGCTCAAATAAATCAGATAATCTGAATTGGAACTCAATCTCATAACACAGCCTGAATTAATCAATAACATCTAAGTGAACAAATGTGAACGAATCACAACATTTATAGAATGTAAGACATGCGGGAATAAGCATCTAGTGAAGACCTGCCAGCGAATAACAAAATTGAGATGTATATTAAATTATTGAAGAATTTTAAAAATAACACTCCACACAAATCCGATAGATTAGCTTTCCAAGACGACATGGAACCGGGCCCAAATCCAATGTCGAGAGGTGAAACATATCAATATTTTTGATCATTACATCCAAATAAGCGTATTTTATACCCAACATTCCATTAAATTAAACGAATTTCTATCGAATACAGATATGATCCTATGATAACCGATTAAAACATACAACAACAACTATAAAATAGCTAAATAAGATTCTCTACCCTACTCTAAGCAACAATGATTACCTATTATATACGGTGTATCCTACCCCACCCAGATGATAAATCCTACTCCAATATGTCACGTGATCTGGTTCATGATTTAGATCATATACCAACATAAGACTCATACCGAAAATATCTTACAATTAACAGTGAGTTAATGCGAATAATGATATTTGTTACTACGATACCTGTTCAAATCTATAACAAATTACATAACCAACATATGATATTATGTCTCTAGTAGAACAGATCAAAGCCCACCGTGTCATAACAACGAACTCTACAATGCTTTACTAGGTCACTTCTCAAGAATAAACCACTGATATATAACAAATTGTAAAGGTAACACCAATTCATGATACAATACCTCAGACATACATACCATGCATCTGTTTAGTTCATCGTCTCTGAACAACGTCGAGCAAAGTCACATCCTGGACATAACCAAGAACCTATACACAGGTTTAGCGGTCATGAATGGAGCTGACAAGAGTCTCAAAGAGTGTAGCCATAAAAAATCTGGGGATCTGTTCACTGATGACCTAAGTAAACCACTATAATGAATTGCAGCTTAACGGATAACCTCTCTAACAAACTAATGGAAGTTAAGATCGACGTCCACAAGAACTGACAAAATCACGTTGAACTTGGATGAACTACAAATGACCACCAACGAGTGTAAACCACCTCTACACCTGGACACCTTCATCCAGTAAATCGTTTTCTTAAACGTTACACTATACACTTGTTAGGGGTAAATGATGGAAATTCCACAGAGATGCAGTACGGACTTACACCTCTTAAACATACATTCATATGATTATCGTTCAACAATCATACAACAACAACAACAACAACTATAAAAAGTAGCCAAATAAGATTCTCTACTCTGCTCTAATTAACATTAAAAATTGTTATACACTATGGTATCCAGCAGAGTAAATCGGTCTACTTACACAAATAGGCATAAACACAACGGGCTTTTGCCTATGGGACATCTCTAACTCATCCTAAACATTAAAGAATGGTCCTATAATGAACATGCAATAACCTAACAGCATGACCGAGTTTGTAACAAATGGGATCTTCTATATCTATAATAACCACGTCAAACATTGTACCAGGATGTAAGAAGATATATAAAACATTAAAAATAAACAACAGGTAACTAAATTGAAAGGTAAAAGATGAAAGGTAAAAGAGTGAATATAAAGTCAAAGTTCAAATGGCGGAAATGACGGAAATCTTTAATTCGTGAGTATTTTATTAGCAGGTCTTCTGTACTGATGCTCTCTCATCGACCTGGTTGGAGGTCATAGGCCTGTTCAGGAGCTCACTTATTTTTTACGGGTTATACACACATTATTTCGACATAATGGAAATATTCCGGTCATACATTTTTTTAAAATAAATTTGTTGATGTACAGAGGTCGCAAATCACCTGCATATGATGGAAAATTACATTCACGGTTAATATTGAAACTATTGATTAGGAGAAGGAGTACACGTAATAGCACTTTATTTTCGATTTTAAGTTGCAATCCACGACCCCGGGAAGAAAGTCTCCTGATAATTTGTGTTACTCTCTTCGTATCCAAGAATCTGTTTCATATCCATAAAAAACATATTTTTATAAAATTGCAAGCTATTTTACTTGAGAAAACGCCATAAAAACCCGATAACAAAAAAAAGATCGTCTGATTTTTTTTTAAAACATCTCGTATCTTAAAGAATACCAGTAAACAAGCCAGTTGACGGTTATCATGTCTTATTCACGAACAAACTAGTTAATTGTGTTACACTTGGTTTTTCATTCATCAAAAAACACGTTAAAAAATAGTTTCATTGTAATGTTCCTGACTCAATGTGAAAAGAATAAATGCATGATTTACAAACACAGAAGTCATCTCTAACGATACGTAAAATAGAAATTTTGATGGTCAGATGGCCTGGAATAGTAATGGCTTCAGTTCAGAATCAGGACGTCACAGAGAAAAATTAGGAAAGTTTTTTTTTTTTCACGGAATAACAATTTATCATCCATTACTTAAGTAGCATGATTCATATTTCAATATGAGGTGTTTCACACTCAACCTCCCTCCAGCTGTTTATGATTGAATGTCAACAAATTTTATAATTACGTTAGAAACATTTTTTTTAAATCGAATCGAAGGCGTTTTAATTTAATTGTGTCATAGAAGTTTCGTTTTAGGAATAATTATGATCAAGCTTGCAGATTGTACTAAATTACAAAACAATTTAACTGAGCTTAAGTTGTTATTCTATTTTCCCTCAAAAATCATTTACATGAAGTGAGTTACAAAAGACTGAGACCTTGTTCATAATGACTATTTATTTGTGACTTGGTATTCCTTTGAAGCCATGCAATAGTTTCTTAGCCAACGGAGTTCCAGTATCCATGCAACGATTCCACTTTGGGGATACGGGTTCTGTACAAATCGCAATGAGGCTTCCAAGTGCAACGGGCCATAGAACGCGAGGCAGGGAAACAGACTTGGTAAGACCGATGGAGATTACTTAGTGGAGCTCTAGAACAGAAGAACACAAGAGATATTACATGAATGTTTCATGCGGGAACATTTGCATACTTAATGCAGAATGTCTGGCATGAAGAACGGAACAATACAAAGTTGCTATTATCATTGAAATGAATTTATGTATGAAAATATTTAAGAATACATCAGATTTCGAACAATTATGGTGTGGGTGTTATGGAGAATTCTTAAAAAAATGCAAAGTGATATGGAAAATTTTCAAATGTGATTGCACTGCTGCTGTTAAGACCTTACAAATAGCACTGCATTTATACTTTCAAAAAATGCAAGAACCACATTGTTTGGTTGTCTGCACTGCATGTTAGGGATCTTCGTAATTTTCGTTTCGACGGGACGCCTCAAAATTGCCTAGAAGAATATGAACTAACCTTGTCAGAGTTTACTCAGTTCAGAGTGTACTCAGAGTGTACTCAGAATCTACTCAGTTAAAACAAATCCCATGACACACACCGGAAAAGTGAGTTAATTCTTGTGGGGTCCGCTGCCTCACACGCATTTCACTTTACCGGTCAAGCTATACTTCCCGTTCACAGATGATGACCTCCATGTCACTATCTCGCCCTGCAATCCCTCCCATCGGGGCGTGTCTCGAGAGGGAAATGTTCACAGATGATAACCTTCATGTCACTATCTCGCTCTTAAATCCCTCCCATTGGGGCGTGTCTCATGAAGGAAATGTTCACGGAAAATAACATCCATGTAACTATCTCGCGTGTCTCTGGAGGAAAATGTTCACAGATGATAACCTCCATGTCACTATCTCGTCCTGAAATCCATTCCATCGGGGCGTGTCTCAGAAGGGAAATGTTCACAGATGATAACCTCCATGTCAGTATCTCGCCCTGCAATCCCTTCCATCGGGGCGTGTCTCAAGAGGGAAATGTTCACAGATGATATCCTCAATATCACTATCTCGCCATGAAATCCATTTCATCGGGGCGTATCTTAAGAGGGGAATGTTCACAGATGATAACCTCCATGTCACTGTCTCGCCCTGAAATTCCTTTCATCGGGGCGTGTTTGAAGAGGGAAATGTTCACAGATGATAACCTACATGTCACTATCTCGCCCTGAAATTCCTTCCATCGGGGCGTATCTCAAGAGGGTAATGTTCACAGATGATAACCTCCATGTCACTATCTCGCCCTGAAATCCATTCCATCGGGGCGTATCTCAAGAGGGTAATGTTCACAGATGATAACCTCCATGTCACTATCTCGCCCTGAAATTCTTTCCATCGGGCGTGTCTCAGGAGGGAAAGTGTTGAATTACTCCAATTGCCGCTGGTTTCAAAGTCTTCTAGGCATTGGTTAGTTTGTGGGACGATAAGACTTTTAAAATTCACTTATGATGCTCAAAACCCGCGGTTACAGAGTAGTTTTGCAAGTCTAGAACACAAAACGCAGAAAAGCTTTACACTGTCCTGAAAAGCCGTCTGTCAGGGACCAGTCATCGCACTCAATTGTTGCAACATTCATCGAAAGCTATGTTGGCACTTGTTTTTTTAAGTAACCCTGCTGAGTGGTTCCAATCATTTCGAATCAAAATTAACATGTAATTTTAATTTTACAAACACTTATAAATCAATTCCATATTCTAGGAAAAGTATTATCATCTTAATTTGGATTTTTAGTTAGTTTACTGAGGCGGGAAAAATGAACGTCAACTCCAACATTTATCAACACTTTTGTTGGTAACATTTTTCAGGTAGTTTTAGACACGGAACTATTTCATACCTCTCATAGTCGCGAAACAGCTGCCCACAACATTGTGTAATGTTCACCAGGTTTTACGACTTTTTTCTGCCCAAATACATTCCCCATTTCAACCGAAACATTCACTTTTTATTTATGTAGACGAAAATGTTCATGCGAGAAGCCTTTACGTTATTGCGACTTGTAAATCAAATTTTACTCCCAAATTATATGATATCTGTTTAACTCTCATACACACTATCGCAGTTGTACATTTCATCAGAAGAAGTCTTTCATCAGCTAATAAAAAATCCCAATTCGTGTATAGAAAGATCAGAGATGGAAGGTAGCAGAGCGAATATAAAGTTAAAGTTCTAATGGTAAAAGAGATGACGGAAATTTTTTATTCGTGGGTATTTTATTAGCAGGTCATCTGTACTGATGCTCTCTCATCGACCTGGTTGGAGGTCATAGGCGTGTTCAGGAGTTTCCTTATTTGTCATGGGTTATAGTATCGTATTAGCAGGTCATCTTTACTGATGCTCTCTCATCGACCTGGTTGGAGGTCATAGGCGTGTTCAGGAGCTCACTTATTTGTCATGGGTAATACACATAATTTCGCCAACAAGGAAATATTTCGGTCAGACATTTTTTAACCAGAAACTACTTGCAGTGAAATAAATATCAATAACTCATTATTTGCTAGTGAATATTAGTATATGATGGAAAATTATATTCACAGTTAATAATGAAACTATTGATTATGAGAAGGTGTACACGTAATAGCACTTTACTTTCGATAGTAAGTTGAAGTCCAGGACCCCGGGAAAAAAATCCTGTGATAAATTGTATTATTCTCTTCGTATCCAAGTAACTGTTTCAAGATTTTGATTTGTACAATAATATCCAGAAAAACATCATTTATAAAACTGCAAACTATTTACGTGAGAAAACTCCACAAAAATCAATTAGCAAAAAAAATTGTCGGAATTTCTTTCGAAAACGTATCTCGTACCTAAAAGAATACCAGTAAACAAGCCAGTTAACGGTTATCAGGCTGCACCCATACCTTATTCACGAACGAACTAGTTACTTGTGTTACACTTGGTTTTTCATTTATCAAAAAACACGTTAAAAAATAGTTTCATTATACTGTTCCTGATTCACTGTGGAAAGAATATAAGCATGATTTAGAAACCTAGAGGGCATCTCAAACGATGCGTAAAATAAAAAAATTGATGGTCAGATGGCCTGGAATATTAATGGCTTCAGTTTAAATGTTTTCAAAGATCAGGTCAAGCTAATAAAATAGATGTAAAGACATCGTTTCATAACAATTTATCATCCATTACTTAACTAGCATGATTCATATATCAATATGAGGTGTTTCACACAGCTGTTTATGGTTGAATGTCAGCAAATTTTATTATTGCGTTTGAAGCATTTTTTTAAATCGAATCGAAAGCGTTTTAATTCATTTGTGTCAAAGACGCTACGTTTCAGGATTAATCGTAGATCAAGCTTGCATATTGCACTGAATTACAAAACCATTTAACTGAGCTAAAGTTGTTATTCCATTTCCCCTCAAAAATCATTACCTGAAGCGAGTTACACAAGACTGAGACCTTGTTCACAATGACTATTTATCTTTGACTTGGTATTTCCTTTGAAGCCATGCAATAGTTTCTTAGCCAACGGAGTTCCAGTATCCATACAACGATTCCACTTTGGGGATACGGGCTCTGTATAAACCGCAATGAGGCTTCCAAGTGCAACGGGCCATAGAACGCTAGGCAGGGAAACAGCCTTGGTAAGACCGATGGAGATTACTTAGTGGAGCTCTAGAACAGAAGAACACAAGAGATATTACATGAATGTTTCATGCGGGAACATTTGCATACTTAATGCAGAATGTCTGGCATGAAGAACGGAACAATACAAAGTTGCTATTATCATTGAAATGAATTTATGTATGAAAGTATTTAAGAATACAACAGATTTCGAACAATTATGGTGTGGGTGTTATGGAGAATTCTTAAAAAAATGCAAAGTGATATGGAAAATTTTCAAATGTGATTGCACTGCTGCTGTTATGACCTCTCAGATAGCACTGTACTTATATTTTAAAAAATGCAAGAATCACATTGGTTTGTCGTCTGCACTGCTTGTTAGCGATCTTCGTAATTTTCGTTTCCACGGGAAGCCTTGAAATTGCCTAGAAGAATATGAACTAACCTTGTCTGCAACACAACCAGCCTAGCGCTAAAATGCAAAAATATAAGCAGAATTAGCCTCATTGTTCCAATACCCAAAGAAAGAGGGGTGTAATCGAAATGGCTGTTCTTTGCCATTTTCTAATGAGAAAGGGAAATACAAGTATTATCTCATAACCAGAATATGACCCGTCAAAAAAAAACGGTGCATGGATATTTAAGCTAACCGAACATAACAGAAGCCAAATGTCGATGTACTTATGTTGGACCCATAATAGTTGCGCGGGTGCGATTTTAGGTCGCTCTTTGATTAGGTAGGATGGAAAATAGGCACAAAAATTAGATCACCGGAGGATTATTGCATTCTCAGAGTCAATGTTCAGCTGCTCCAACGTTATTTTTATTAGTTATAAGTTTCGCATTTACAATTCTACTTAAATTAGTGTTACTTTGACGAAGAAATGAATGCCATCGTGGACCATACAATTTTATTCCATCGTGTTCACTCCTTGACTTGTTGATAAGGACACATGTCGCCTACCCTTTTTGCTAATTTAATTTTGGATAAAAATATTTTATTGCATTTTTACGATTGATCTTAATCCATGATTTAGCTTCTGGGGGATGTGGGATTCACACCCCGTTGCCATTCTCGAAAACAAGCTGTCCATATCATAGAACCTTCATATTTTTTGGTATGTATCCAGAAATATAATGTTTTCACAGTCGCAAAGGTCGGAATCTAGCCATACTTGAACAGTTGAAAACAATCTCAATGAATATACAAAGAATTGTGGAACCAAAATGTTCGAAAAGTATATTAACTGTGGTTTCAATGGTATGATATTGAAATGTCTTCACAAGGATTATTTTATTGATACGGTGCGTTACAATTATACGCAGACCTGAATATAGCTTAAATTACATTGTCCATGCAGTATCGCTAAGCGAACACTACAGCATAACGCGCGCAGAAGATGACGTTCATCAAATAATGGCTCATTCATCACATTTGACTCTCTATAAGTCCATTATGCAGGGTGGGCATCCATCAATTTTTCGTTAGTCCGCTAATGAAGTTGTATCAGGAAATTTCTCGCTAGTCCACATCATCTTGGCAATCAGATTTACACTTTTTCCAGGTTCACCAATCCACCGTTAAAAAAATTAGCCTGCTTCAATGATGCTGGCGTCAGTCCTCAACCCCACCACTTCGCAACTTTTTTTAATTCGCCAACACACTTATGATTCCTTAAATTGCTGATCAGCGGATTAACAATTAGCGGAACTTATTAGTTTAATGACCACGACGTCGGTTCCATCACCCCTGTCAACTTTCGACGTCGGTTCCGTCACCCTTGTCAACTCTCGACGTCGGTTCCGTCACCCCTGTCAACTCTCGAAGTCGGTTCCGTCACCCCTATCAACTCTCGACGTCGGTTCCGTCACCCCCTGTCAACTTTCGACGTCGGTTCCGTCACCCCTGCCAACTCTCGACGTCGGTTCCGTCACCCCTGTCAACTCTCGACGTCGGTTCCGTCACCCCTGTCAACTCTCGACGTCAGTTCCGTCACCCCTGTCAACTTAGTTATTACTTCTTCATGTTGTGAGTTGTGCATTCATTAGACTGCTCGCACATAAAGCCAACAAGTATTTTATTGGATTCGTTGCTTTGCTCTTTAAGCCGTTATAACCTAATCATATTCCGAGATGCATGTTTGTCAACTATAAGTTTTATTAAAAGAACTGCCAATGCCACAACGTCTTTGATGGACTAGTCTCACTTGTTTCAGTTGTGTGCGGCGATTGTCCTCTAACATGCAGACCTCGCGTTAATATCTGCATCTCTCCAGTCCAGATGGCATGGAAATGAAGAGCAGTGGAAGACATGATTGTTGGAAAGATAGCAGAGCATACTGGATGATGAATGAAAGAGGAAGATATCGAACTAGTATTTGTCCTGCTATCTGTAGGTTAGTACCCATCCACTGTGCTGTGAGTTTTCAGTCAGATTTCCACTTTCGCCCCCCTCTCACTTACTCAGATCAGAGAGTCATAGAAGCTTATGAGTTGTCCAACTTAGTGTAATCTGTAATATTTGCTTGTTGATGGACCAATACCTACTACATTCCAATTTTTTTTCTTCCATACTCTATCCATGAACTTTTTCCCCGCAGCGGTAACTCTCCTCGTACGCCCTTTTCCAGAAGGAAGCACATTCCATCATCAACAGTTGACATTTCATGATCCAACTTATTCACATTTGTGGTTCCATGCGCTACGTTCATCAGATTTTTCTATAGTTCCCACATACATGATACACATTTTCAACGGTTTCGTCCACTTCCACATCACATTGTATTCACGTCCATGTCCATTTGCTTCCCAGCTACTTACATTCTTATTTTGCTCCAGGAACAGCGTTCGATTCTTGAAAAGTAGCTGATCACCCAGACTACATTCATTGACCCATTAACTCCTTGACCTCTGTTGAGTTTCCTACCATACTAAATAAGACATTTTATTCAATCCTCCTCTCCATTTGTCAGGAAATACTTGTTGCACACATTTTATTTTTTTATCTTTTTCACTTCAGTTATGATTTTCTCCGAACTCACGTACCATTCTACCTTTCTTTCAAAACATTTCCAAATTAAAGGAGCCATGAATGCAGTTTCACGGATTTTTTTTGTCATGGACTCATTTCACATTTCTCTTCCCGTAATTTCACAGACGCATTGTTTTTGACCACTGTGTATTGTTTCTTTTTTCAGGCACACTCTGAACGCCGGCACTGCTTTAATTATTCGTACTCCAAACTGGCTTCATTCAATATCTCCACGTATCGTTTCTCCTCGAACCACTTATATCCTCACCTATCCAGCACTTAGTAGAGTGCTCAGACCAGCACTGGGTACACTGCTCGACCCAGCACTGGGTACACTGCTGGCCCCAACACTTGGTACTCTGCTTCATGGGCTCAGCAGTGGGTACACTGCTCGACCCAGCACTGACTTGGTTCTTCAGAACATCAAACTATGCTAGTTCAGATTCACTATACTGTTTTTACACTCATTCCATGTTATTAAAATTAGTATTGGCATACTCTTCCATAGCTATTTCATATCTATTTGCTTGAATCCGAGCTTAACAGACAATTGTGCCTGACCATTGTTAATATAAGAACAACTATTCAGACATTTTGTTATATCTTAAAATAGTGTGGCCAAGGATTCAGTGAAGAACTAGTGGGAGCAAGTGGATTGGAGTGGAGCTTGTTCAAACTCATGACCAGTCGGGTCGAGGTCTCTATGTCCTCTCGCTCCCAATACATACAATCTTACGCCTACACTTCATGTAGACTCATGTATACTGTACGGTTGAACTCAAGTCGCTTCAGAGCCGTTCTGCCTAGATCAACTTTCAAGCAATTTTAATTGTTTACAACAGCGTCTCTGTGTTTTGTGGTACTACATAACTTTTGCGAAATAGCACTAGGGCAATTGAGATTATTTTGTGTTTTCAACTGGCCTGGGTCGTCTTGCACCCAATTAAAATGTCGTGTCATACTATCTGAGCAAAGAGACCTTTTTTGCCTATTGCACGCCCCATTCCTGACGTCCCTGTAATTTAAAATGTATAGAACAAGCTTCATCGGACTTTGTCTTTCAAATTAACTGGTTTATGCCATAGCAACTGCATGACTAATTTGAGAAAGACATTACTAGCGACCGTTGAGAACCGGAAGCCTCCTACTCCGTTACACACGTAGACATGACACTGACATAGGGATACGACACATATCTTCCCGCAAATATTACATTCTTAGATCATACCAGATACTGGTATTCACTCGTACACCCAATCTTAAATTTTAGTAATTCCCTACATGTATTCAGAATCGTCAGTTCTATTCAAAATCTTGTTATTCACTCCGCTAAATCTTACCTCGCATCTAATTCGGATTTTCATTTATCATAGCAATGCCATCGGCATACAAGAGGCAGCTCATTTTTGTAACCTGCTCTCCCATACCAGTATCTTTTCTCTTTCCACCAATTCATCGGTATACAGTCCATACAGTATTTGTGACAATATGCATCCTTGCCTCACTCCCTCCTACTCCTCACCCTTCCTGTCTCTAATTCACCTAACTAAGATATTGCTCTATAGCAATTCAACATATTTCTAATATTATTTGACCCTCTTCGACTAAATCAGATTTACCTCAATACCTTGCATAAAACTCCTCATTCCGCCCAATCATCCGCTCGCTCGGTATCTAGAAACGCCAAGTTTTATCCTTCCCATCCAACTAATGTGGCTCAACCATTACCCTGACTTCAAACAATGATTCGTTCCCTCTTCCGTTTAACTTGAAACTATTCTGTTCTTGCCCAATTCCCCCTTATAACTCAGTCTCTTATTTCAACCTTTCATTTGGGATTTCACAAAAAATATCGTGCGTTATCGGCCAGCGTAGGATCACAACGCACTCATTCACTTTTCAATTTATCGAAACAATTCGTAGAACTTCTAGACCATGCCCCTGCCTATATTCGCCCGGTTGTCCAGTCCCGTATTATTCCAGTTATAATTAAATTGGGAAAATACGTACTTCATAGCGCCAAATTTGTCGATCCATGTCAACACTCTCACGTCTTTCAACGAAACTACTGTTCTCGCATGCGTTAAGTTATTCATGCCACCTAATTCCCACAGTACTCCACAGCAGCAGACCCTCTACACATTTTACTTCATCTTTTGAATGATATACTCTAATCCCACTTGATGTCGCTGTTTCTAATAATCCTACCTTGCATGCTGGCACTCAATTTCTTTCTTAATCAATAACTGTATACTTCTTGACTCACCGTTCAGTTTTTTACATTTCTTCTATTCTTCATGTAAATCTTTGGAGAACCAAGCTTTCAAGGTCTATGCCTTCGAAGCGATTAAACGTAGCTCACCGGGCTAGCCTCTATTATTCCCACTGCCGCAGCTAAGGCATCATTTATCTCTTTCACTTCTTGTTCAGTCTGTCATTCTGCATACGTTTGCTCAAACTGAAACTCATCCCACTTTGCAAGTCTCAGTCTCCATTTGCGTTGTCGTTTCTTACTCGCGTTCTTTTTCACCTAACAGGTACACCTTTCGTTCATCACTAGGCTAATAATGGCCACTGGTAATATCAATTATTCCGTTCCATCCACCCACATATTCATTGATCGCTCATGTACATTATCATTCGCTGCCATGAGATCTACAGCTAACGCTTCCGCTCTCTCACTCCCCATTGTTAGGTTCAGAATCTCTAATGGTATATCCTCTTTAACGTCAATGAGTTTTTGGTCATTCAGATTCCGTCCTTTAGAAGCAAGCTAATTTATTCATTCGTATCTTCCGTAACTATCAATCGATCAACTCTGCAATCGTGCTAAGCCTTATTCAATATTGTTTTATTTTTACAATCAGCGGAAATCTATAACTGTAGTAATGTCCGCACGATCACTTGCTCTCTCATTTCTCACCAACTTGGTACCCATGCTACAATGCAAGGATATTATCACTCATCCTCCATCCACTCACTTGCAACTCGAACACTTCAATCCCCAATTCTTGTCTAAGTCATCCCAACAACATCCATTCAGTAAGCTCTCAATTCTGCTGACATGTTTTTCAATTTCTTACTTTTACACAAGCAGGAGTAAGCATTGCTACACTTTAAAGATTCTGAACATAATTTACCCGAGCCATCCACTCCCTTCTCTCTCATTATACCTTGGTAAATCCTGCTCCCGCCAATCCATAAAATTATTAGGGGATACCATCAGCACAAACCATGTTCCATGTATAGAAAACGTATAAATAACGCAATGACAAGCGGACTGACATTAGGTAATATA
>SDVV010002141.1:0-23680 GCA_016164225.1 Gammarus roeselii | reverse complement strand
ATACATATACATATTCATACACATATACACATATATATCACACATACAAACATACATACACACACATATAAACATCTCTTCATATATATACATCCATACGGTATATGTGTGTTATGTTAGAGGTTCCAAGGTTGCGATAGTCGGGGTAAAGCAAGGTAGGAATGATCAAACATTGGTTTTATAATAGTATTTTTCGTGAATAAAAGTAACAAGTCAACAGGTAAACTCAATAGAGCACTGATATAAAATTGATTGTCATAACGGACACAGAGTAACAAAAGTATAAATTCAAGGCAGGTCGAATAATTGTATTATGGTGTAAGACGAGCGTAGAGTAGAGTAAGGGGGCTACGCCCGCCTGCTGTAGATGAGGGCAAGTCTGACCGATCGCTGTGGCCGAAGGCCAGTGTCTGTCCGATGGCTGTGCCCGAAGGCAAGTGTGTGTGTCGTGCCCTCTGTCGTTCGGGGCTGCGCCCTCAATCATGAGGGAGGGCATTGAGTAGGTGTTTGAAGAACTCCTCCAATGAGGAAACAACTCACATTTTTGGACTAGCTAAAGAGGCGGGCCTTCTAATACCCAGACCTCATTGGTACTCTACAATTGAGTCTTTTAACGGATTTTGATGGCTCCTCCCATCTATTGTTTACCATATATGATACCCCTGAGCTAAACAGTGTTATGGGATGTAGTTTCCCCTCCCCCTATCGCTGACACGGAGATTTTGAAGGTGCACAAATGGCCCTCACTCGTCAATGTCTCCTACGTTACACGATCTGCCAAGGAGCCACCTGCCTCTTCTTAAACAAACATCGGAGGGGAATTAAATATATGCTAGGCAAGGGACCTCCATGAAACTTGAGCTAAGGGTTAGCAGGCCTATGGCCTACACTGTTTCTAGGGACACACACTACGCACCTCTCGCGGTAATGTTCGGTTAGCCAAGTTCATAAATCTGTGCCAGAGGAGGCCGATAATTATACCCCCCTTCCTTTATTTGAATGAATGTGTCCTAACATCCAAGCTCTGTGTTTGCAAGTTTTGACATAGTACTGCCTCGACCCAGGGGTCGTTCCATGTAGGGAGGCAGGCTGCGTGGAGTTTTTAGACATGATTGTATGTAATACAGAGTGCTAAGAGATTGGTTGTATTATTGATACGTTTTTATTAGTCTGACGAGAAAAAAAAATTCTCTAACCGTGTGATTACTCGCAGCATAAACTTTTCTGGCATGTTTCGCACGGCTCGATCTATTGTTAAAAAAAAAACTCGCTACAAATGTTAGGACATGGCGGCCAATTTATATAGCTGAATGCAAATTTTTATTGAACGTTGATATTTTTGCTTAGGGCATGCCACCATGTGCTAGACTCTCTCTGTACCCAATCCTTACAACGTTTTTCCTAATTGACAGGCTGCAACGGAAAGATGGGATAGAGATTGTCTACTGGTTTCATTGTATTATTTTGCTCATTTCAGCGTATGTTGGTTCAAGGTACCGTTGAACTAACATAGGCAAAAAGGGAACAAAGCTTATGATCTAATAACACAATTCGGGAGACATGACTTATAGAATAATTACCTTATAAATAACACCATAAACAGTATGGTGTTATTTTTTCAGACGAGATTTATGCGTAAGAATACACAGATCTACAGATACAGATACAAACACAGATCTAAGCTGCGTATTATGAAACAAAATGCACACGAAATCAGATTGACAATACTAATAATAATAATAATAATAACAAAAGTCTATAGGGCCAGAGCACGCTGAGGTGAAATTGCAGGATTCGGCAACAGTGCAGTTACCATTTGTTTGAAGACAGATACAAAGAGAGGTCAGAGGAACATAGTATGTGAGGTTATGTTTGTGTTTTGTTGACAGGGTGATGGTGTTGATGCTCTGAGCGAGCTGAAAAATAAAGTTTTATGTTACCAGTTTTGTGTTAATCGTCATCAATTGTTTGACTCTGCCTGCCCCTGCCTGCGGGCAAGCAATCGAGTTGTATATATCTGCTTGAAAGAAGATACAGTTGGGCAATTCTAAATGTCAGTTGGTAGCTTGATGAAACTTTTTGGACCTGAAATAGTGAAAGCATTGGCCCCAATCTCTGTTCTTCTGAATTCTGTGTCAATATTATTTACATTCCTTGTAGATCGTTGATGGGTCGCTTTTCGAGTTGTCAATACAATACCGTCTGTTGTGGATAGGAGAGCTTCTTCTGAATTTTAAAAACTCGTATTGCTTCACTCAGCTCTAGTCTTCCCTGTATGTTCAGCCACCCCAGCTTATTAAGAATTGGTGTCACGTGATCGCTCTTTCTAAAGTTCCCATCGTGAGCTACTTTTTCGGGGAAGTTTATGCAACTTTGAATGTCGGAGAGTAATGTTTTCGTGCACTTACCCCATATGGTAGGGCAGTAGTTTAAATCTCAAAAGATCAGAGCATTGATTACGAAAAGTCTGGACTTGAAGTCGAGTTGTTTCTTCGTTCGACTGAGAAACATGAGTGTACCATTCAGTTTGGAACTGAGCTGATCAACATGATGTCCAAATGTCATATTGGGATCAGGCCGCACTCCCAGACTTTCGATTCTGTTGTCAAGAGAAATTTTTGCGCCCATACAATCAACAGCAAAATTTTCGGGAACTCTCCATGTATTTGCTTTGGATCCCAGGATAAGGCCCTGTATTCTACTTGTATTAACTTTTAACCGATTTGAAGAATACCAATAGTTTATGTGGGTCAGCGCTGCTTCTGCATCCTTTTTCAGCTTTTCTAATTCCCTTGCCGGTCTAGCGAACAGCAATTGAACATCGTCTGCTTATAATGTCATTCCAGCGTTGTCGAGGGGGTTTTCATAGTTTATATCATTGATAAACAGGAAAGAGAGAATCGGCCCGAGAATCGATCCTTGTGGCACCCCGAAATTTACCGGTCTTTGAGAAGAGGTTTTCTTCCCATCTAAGACAAGAGACTGGGACCGATACCTTAGATAGCTTTCAAACCAGGGTGTTTGGATGTTCAGCTGCAACAGTTTTTGCGGCAAAATGTCATGATTTACACTGTCAAATGCTCTGGAGAGGTCCAGCAGCACTAGTAATGGCAACCTGTTTTCGTTTATAGCTTTGTATACGTGTTCGGATTTTCAGTAGCGCGTCTTCAGTAGAGGTCTTCCGTCTGTATGCATACTGACAGTCTTTGATTATGCTTGCTTCTCCTAGGTAGTCAAGGCGTTGACGTGTAAAAATATTTTCCAAGATTTTTGAAGTTACTGTTAGGAGGCTTATGAGTCTCCCCTTGTTGTGGATAGCTCTGATTAGCGCGTATTTCCAATTTTGAAGGAAGATATTTGTTGCAATGTATGTGTTAATGAGCAGCTGTAGATACGGCAGAATAATTTCTAACCCGTCCTTGAGGTACTGTAATGCAATTCCATCGTTCCCACAAGAATTAGTATTTTTAAGCGCGGAAATAGCCGAAACAATTTTCAATCTTCTTACCGGGCTCGGTGTCCACATTTGGTCCTATATGGTGGATGAGTCGGTATGAGTAGGAACTGTGAACAGAGTTAGCTTATGCATTACCGATGTTTCGTGAACCACCGAAGAAATTTTGTTGTGTTCGTTCATTACCTCTTCGTATGTGTGCTTTCCAACGTTAGCGAAAGACTAATTGAATGAGTCTGCTATTTCTGCAGGATTTTCATAATTTGAAGTCCTTTCTGTGTTTTTTTTTGAGGCAGAATGTTCCTAAAGATGTTCCAAGTATGCTTTGGATTGTTTTTTGTTGTTTCTAATTCAGCTATGTGCGCATCTTTCTTTGCTTTGCCTATTATTTTTTTACGCGTTTCCTCATCGGTTGGCAGAACACACGCAGGACATTTAGAACACGCGATTCATCGGTCAGATCCGTGCTATTTGAGTCGGTGTTATTTTTGTTCAGCATTTTTGTTGGCCTGAACTTTCAGAAAACTTAGAAAATATTTTGGGTTTTTTATCTCCTGATGGAGTTCAGGAGTCATCCAGCTGACTGGAGGGCGTGTAAGTTTCTTTGTGGCTATTGATGCTAGTGTGTCGAGGGCCGCTGAGCACGTTTCTGCGAAAATGGCCGATTGAGTATTCACATCGTCCGTATTACGCATGTTGTTGAGCAAAGATACTCTGTTCCATAACTCTTGTTTCAACAAGTCCCGTGAGTAGTATACTTTGATTCTATACGTCCGAATGACGGGTTTCCGTTTTTCTCTACGCACAGTGATCAGGCAGCTGATTTCTTTATGGTCGGCAAGAGATTCACAGACGTTGGTGTTGAGGACAGACGATTGATTGTTCGTGATTATCAGATTGAACAATGAGCTACTTTTTTTTTATTCTAGTTGACTCTTCAAAGAGCTGTTCTAGTTTTAGTCATTTAATAACTGAGCCCAATTTATTTGGCTTTGATTGATTGTCGTTGAAATCTCCTAAGACGTACATTAGCTGCTCTCTGTAGATTGGATTCTATGTAGCTGAATGACTGGTTGCTAGCTTTGGGTGGCCTGTAAATAACTCCGACAATAAAGAATTTGGTTTTCTTTACTTGAACGGTAATCCAAACATCGTCGACTTCGTCTCCGTTTCCAACCGCTTTCAATGTCCTGCTTATGTACTCATTTGTGGCCTAGATTCAAGCGCCGTCTCCTCTCTTACCTCGGTCATTTCTGAACAGTTCGTATCCATCAATCTGGATAAAATTGCCGTCCATGTTGGGTGCAAGCCATGTCTCAGTTAGACAGAGTATATCGACATCTTCATCCTTAGCATTAGCTTGATCTGGTCTGTCTTAGACAAAAGACTTCTCACATTTATGCGTTTTATTTGTATGTGGTTCTTGTCATCTGCCCGAGGCTCGTTTGCTTTGCCGCTCGGCTCACGAGGGGCCAGAGAAGAGCAGAACCTGAGTAGGCTAGTGTCTGTCTGGTAGAGTGTGAGCGGAAGAAGCTTCGAGTGAACGTGGGTAAAGATAACGTAATGAGATGCTAGAGGAATGTCGATGCGAGCGGAATTAGTGTCCTCCTTAATAGAGAGATATTGGAGGAAGTTCAAAGTTTTAAGTATCTGGGCTCCCATGTGGAGAAGACTGAACTAGCGAAAACTGATGTGATGTCACGAGTGAAGGAAGGGTGTAAAGTGTTGGGTGTACTGAAGAGTGTAATGAGCTGTAGAACTTGGGGATGGAAGCAAAGAGGGGCTGTATGAGGGCGAAGTTGTACCAACTGTTCTCTACGGGGCTGAGACTTGGGGGTGAGAGCAGAAGAGAGAAGTAGTTTGAATGTCTTCGAGATGAAATGTTTGAGGAGTAAGGCTGGTTTGACGCTGAGAGACAGGACCAATAACGACGTGGTGCGAGCTAGAACGGGGATAGTGAAAAAGTTAGAGGAAAGAGTTTATTCACGTGTTCTGAGATAATACGGGCACATGTTGAGGATGGATGAAGGGAGATTGGTGAAAAGAGTGTTGAAGGCAGAGGCGAGTGGACGTAGGCCCAGAGGGAGACCAAAGTTTGTGTGGATGGATGTTGTTAACCTGGGGTTAGGAAGGAGAGACTTGAGTGTTGAGGTAGCGAGAGTGTGCAATAAACAGGCGTGAGTGGAGAATGATTGTGAATGGATGGTTTTTGACGCTGCCCTGATAATCTTTCCCGCCCTTGGCATCTCGTTGTAAAACGGGATGGTCGTGGGCGGCGAGGAGGCCCGGCCATCATGACATGGCAGGATAAACCATATGCTGTTGGGCTATGCTGCCGAGACAGACCTCGGACTGCACTCATGACCCCGGAGGGTGAGTTGCGGGGTCTTCTGGCCGGACCCTTTAGTGCAAAACGGGCTTAGTTGTGTGAGTGTGAGTGAATGAGAGGAGTGTGAGATGTGCCTTGCCGTAGGCCAGCCTCCTTTTCTGGGAAAACGGCCTGGTATCTGCATATGTAGAACACAAAGGGAGGCCCTTCCATCTATCTGACGATTAATGTTTAGGACCAGAACATGGGGCGGATGGGGGGGGGGACAGACCCTTCCATCTATCTGACGATAAATATTTAGAACCAGAACACAGGGTGGGGGGCAACAGACTCTTCCATCTATCTGACGAGTTATGTTTAGGACCAGAATACAGGGGGGGGGGGCACAGACCCTTCCATCTATCTGACGAGTAATGTTTAGGACCAGAACACTGGGCGAAGGGAGGCATTAGTTTGTTATGCGCAGGAGTCATGTGTTTAGCGATCAAATAATTAGCTTGACTACGTTTATTTACTAAGCAGGCCTCTCCTCTTCCTGGGCTCGTGTCTCCCCTTTGGAAATTTCTGTGTGCGCTCTGCTAACGTCACGGAATCCTAATCCCCAGACGGAGGGCTTACCAGCGTTCGAGCATCGACTTGACATCACCGCAGCCAGGAGGCGTTGCAGAGACTTACGCCGCACAGAGACAAACACCTCGAGCCTCCTACGCGACATCGCCGCAGCCAGGAGGCATTGCAGAGACTAACGCCGCACAGAGACAAACACCTCGAGCCTCCTACGCGACATCGCTGCAGCCAGGAGGCGTTGCAGAGACCAACGCCGCACAGAGACAAACACCTCGAGCCTCCTACGCGACATCGCCGCAGCCAGGAGGCGTTGCAGAGACTAACGCCGCACAGAGACAAACACCTCGAGCCTCCTACGCGACATCGCTGCAGCCAGGAGGCGTTGCAGAGACTAACGCCGCACAGAGACAAACACCTCGAGCCTCCTACGCGACATCGCTGCAGCCAGGGAGCGTTGCAGAGACTAATGCCGCACAGAGACAAACACCTCTAGCCTCCTACGCGACATCGCTGCAGCCAGGAGGCGTTGCAGAGACTAACGCCGCCAAAGACCAGCGTTTTTCAATTGTTCAGTTCAATTTCATCTTCTGAAATACAGATCCTCCAAATGGTGGATGGTCGACGGAAAGACGTATCCCACACTCCTCTCATGCACATACACACACCAAAGCATAGCATATACTTCGGATCGGGAGTGAGGTCCGAGATCAGTGTCAGCAGGGAGGCCCTACAGCTTTCCCTGGTTAACATTTGCTGCGTCGTAATTGCCGAGCCTTCCTCCCCCCTCGTTCATTCCTTTTCTCAGCGACACGTCAAGGGCAAATAAGCTCATCAAAACTCGTCCATTCCCTATTATTCTCCTCACGCCAATCCATTGCACGCTCTTTCGCTACCTCCTCGCTGACGTCTCTCCTCCTACATCAGCCTAACGTCATCATCCACCCAAACCACTGTCTTCCTCTGGATCGACGCCCACTCACTTTCACTTTCCCCCATCTCCTATCATCATCCATCCTCACCAAGTGTCCGACCCACCTCAGAATACGTGAATCTACTTTGTCCTCCAACTCTCTCACGATACCCGTTGTAATTTAACAGCTTCATCATTGATCATATCCCTCAGATCCATTCCGGCTAAATCAATGCTTTATCGAAATCAACATTTATAATTTCAACTGTGGTACGCAAGCACGCTGGTGCTGGCACAAAAAGGTCTCATACATTACTATACCAACAGATGGCAGATTTCAATCATTTAGAAGTTCAAACTGTAGTACGCACGTAAGTGCACTTAGGTCCTATACTCCAAGAAAATACATGGTTTACAGCCAGGAAGACTTAGGTCAGCTTCAATACATGCATACAATCCGTGTACGCGTCAGCGCCCACCGACTAAGAAACCTAACAAATCGTACACAGGTTTGCAAACAAATTCTCGTCAATTTGATGTCACACACATCGTTTTAGAGGCTAGGTTTTTGCAGCGTGAAAGAAAAAGTTTTGGTGTTACAGAGTTCCATCGTTTCGACTCATCGCTCGCCAAGTCGACTTGCTCCAACTCGTCCCGACTCACTCGACACGCTCTAACCTGCCCCAATTCGCCTCTGGAAAAATCGACCTGTCTACTCAAGCATTGTACAAATACATTGTTCCAGTGGATAGGTTTGGCAGCGTGTGGTGAGAGGGCGAAGGCAGAGGTCCCTTATGAGGGCTCCTCGAGTCCCCTCTCCTCGGACGATCTCGGCTCGCTTCGACTCGTCGCCCCACAAGTAGACTTGTCTCGACACACCTTGACCTGCCTCGACTCGCCACTTCCCCCCAGCTTAATTACACTGTGGACTGGAAGAACGAATTTGCCTACTTTAGCCTTTCACGCACGTATTATTTCAATAGATAGCCTTTGCAGCGTCAAAATAGGGATGGGGAAGGCAGAGGTCCCTCAAGGGGGCCCTCAGGGTCCCCTGAGTCCCCTCGTCCCAGCCCGTCTCGACTAAACGCCGGCCTCGTCGACTCGTCTCAACTCGCCTCGATCCGCCCCATCCAAGCGCAGTGTCATGACATGACATAAGAGACTTCTACACTCTAAGATCGAAAACAGCATCGCTTCACCGCTCAGTCACCAAAGCCTATCTGTACTCGGATATTAGTTATACGCCCGGTAGAGTGGAAGTTCTCCTACCTCAGGCTGGACTAGACTGACTAACATAAGGCATGGTAAAACCTAGGGCTCCTGCGGGCACCCGTGTGGAACACAGTTGGATGAATTATGCCCTAATGCAACCCTCTCTCGGCTTCTATACCGTGTGTCAGAGTCATACAGCTCATAACATTCTTCAGTGCACCTCACACTTTACACTTTTCTTCACTTGACACTTCACATCAGTTCCCACTAGTCCAGTCTTTTCCACAAAAGAGCCTAGTTACTTACAACATTGACCCTCCCTCAATATATTTCCCTTTCGGCGGATACTGATTCCGCTAGCATCATTCCTCGAACATTTCATTACTTCACTTTTACCTGCATCAACTCGTAGTATTCTCCTCAGGACAGACATTTTTATTTTACCGGCATCAACTCGCAGTATTCTGCTCAGATGAGACTCAACCAAGCTCTGAGCCGCCTAAGACAGCGCCTACATGAGTAAGGCAAGCTCCCTCCAATAAGGGATCCTGGACCTCGGACCCAGAGAAAGTCCCGCGCCAATTCTTTACTTTGAACCCATTATCTTTTATGTCTTCATTGCCGGTGGGAATACCTGCGTGTGCGTCATCTCTGCAGTGTTGACGTGAACGCGGCATGTGTGCTGCTTGGGCCTTCAGGACACCAGAACAAGAAAATATTCACTGTAATTTAACCAGGGGAAAGTGAACGATCACTATCAATATTCTTCTTCTACAAGACTCTAAGTCTAACTCTGGTCTTGATGTCGAATCTTGCTCGATGCGATCAGGTCATTCCAATGCGCGTCTTGTTGGTGCAATACAGTGTAGATAAAAGACAAGAATATACGGCCAGCAACAATGCACACTCATGTGTCCACAGTGACAAAATTATACTACAAGGGTGGCAATGCATTAACTGCCACCCAACCCACAAAGTCAGTCCGCCTGTCTTGAACTCTAAGCCGGACACCCCCTTCCGATGCGCATCCCCACGTGCACGTGTCGTTGGGTATCGGGGTTAAGAAACAAAAACGGCAAACTCCAACACTAGCCAACACTACTTCTCTGTATTTGCCACCAGAGCCGTAGCACCCGCTAACTGCAACTTACTCAACTGTTCATTCCGCCTGTTTGCTCCTCACCACTGAAAATCTCGACCCAATACACTCGCGATCCCCTCCCTGGCAATTTCTTTCATACAGAGATTGGACAGCCACGGAAACATATCGCAACTTTGTCTCCGACCCTCTTCCACTGGGAACCAAGCACTTACTCACTCCCATCTCAAGGAGGCATAACGCAATTTTGTCTCCGACCCATTTTCACTGGGAACCAAGCACTTACTCACTCCCATCTCAAGGAGGCATAACGCAACTTTGTCTCCGACCCACTTTCACTGGGAACCAAGCACTAACTCACTCCCTTCTCAAGGAGGCGTTACGCAACTTTGTCTCCGACCCACTTTCACTGGGAACCAAGCACTTACTCACTCCCTTCTCAAGGAGGCGTAACGCAACTTTGTCTCAGACCCACTTCCACTGGGAACCAAGCACTTACTCACTCCCTTCTCAAGGAGGCATAACGCAACTTTGTATCCGACCCACTTTCACTGGGAACCAAGCACTAACTTACTCCCTTCTCAAGGAGGCATAACGCAACTTTGTCTCAGACCCACTTTCACTGGGAACCAAGCACTTACTCACTCCCTTCTCAAGGAGGCATAACGCAACTTTGTCTCAGACCCACTTTCACTGGGAACCAAGCACTAACTCACTCCCTTCTCAATGAGGCATAACGCAACTTTGTTTCAGACCCCCTTTCACTGGGAACCAAGCACTCACTCACTTCTTTCTCAAGGTGGCATAACGCAACTTTGTCTCAGACCCACTTTCACTGGGAACCAAGCACTTACTCACTCCCTTTATTGACACTAATTCTGGGGCAGCCTAAAAACTCTGGACCACTCTTGATAAATTATCACAGATTCCTTAAAAAAACAAAACCCTCCACAGCGTTTGCGTGTCGACCTTATCGTATACCTTTCCAAATCCATGAAGGCACAGACCAAATAGTATGAAAATGCATCTAGATATAGTGTCACACCTAACACTGATACAGTTTCATCCTTAACACTGATACAGTGTCAGACCCAGCACAGATACAGTGTCATCATTAACACCAGTACAGTGTCAGACCTTGCACAGATACAGTGTCATCTTTAACACTGATAGTGTTAGATCCGGCACAGATACAATGTCATCCTTAACACTGATACAGTGTCAGACCCAGCTCAGATAGTGTCATCCTTAACACTGATACAGTGTCATTCGTAACACTGATACAGTGTCATCCTTAACACTGATTCAGTGTCATTCTTAACACTAATACAGTGTAATCCCTAACACTGATACAGTGTCATCCTTAACACTGATACAGTGTCATCCTCAACACTGATACAGAGTCAGACCCGGCACAGATAGTGTCATCCTTAACACTGATACAGTGTTATCCCTAACACTTATACAGTGTCAGACCCAGCACAGATACAGTGTCATCCTTAACACTGATACAGTGTCAGACCAGGCACAGGTACAGTGCCATTCTTAACACTGCTAGTGTCAGACCCAGCACAGATAGTGTCATCCTCAACACTGATACAGTGTCAGACCCGGCACAGATACAGTGTCATCCTTAACACTGATACAGTGTCAGACCCAGCACATATAGTGTCATCCTTAACACTGATACAGCGTCAGACCCAGCACAGATTCAGTGTCGGACTCAACATTGACTTCTGAGCAGAAATAAATCATTGCCTCTTGTTTCTTTGAGGTGATAAAACTATATTTTTCGGATTAAAGGCACATTTTAATTAGATGATCATCAATTCATTTTACTATGGACACTTTATTGGTTAAAATGGATTGGGAGAATTCACGAAGTGCCGTCGATTAGAATGGATGGATTGGAGCAAGTTTAGTTGTTTTGCGTAGAAGCTGAGAGGGTTGTTACGCACGTCTCTTGCTGATGGGGTATTTGGTGGCATGGGTGTTCGGGATTGAGCAGTGGAGAGGCTATGAATTGTGTTCCTGGAAGGTACAGGAGATTTCGACCTCGAGGACATTGGTTTCAGAGTGAAAGTGACGTATAGGAGTTGTGCTGGTTGCACCTGTGTTGACTCTAGGTGCCATTCTGTGTGCGTACTAGTTTGGGAACTCAAGAGTCAGAGATGTCTGGGGCCCGGGCCGGACAGGCGTTTTCCAGCACTGAGCGTATGCACTGTTTGCCATTTAGGGATGTTAACATTTGCTGGCCAAACACGGGGCCAGAAACGGCTGTGAGTGTTGATTTTACGGTTGCATTTGGTCGTTAAAAAATAAAATACGATAATATTTTATTTCATACACAAACGGTATGGCATTATTTTGTTCAACATAAATCTATGCGTAAACATACACAAAAATGATGTATGTACAATGATTAGCCAAAGCCACCAAACCGGACTGAGTAAGCTTATACAGTTTATCAAAACATGTAACAGAGTAAATAAGCCCGTGTATTAACGGTAGCGTGCATCTTACTTTATAAGCACACAACCTTTTCAGAACCTGTCACGACCACAGAAATATGAAAGTAAGGTTAAAGTACACAACGAATATGCACTATATCCCGATGACACGAAATATTGCGAACACACATTTGATTATTTAGGGGAACAGTTGGTGATGATACCTAATTCCGATTAGCAGCCTAATTAATTGGATAGCTATTGTCGTCAGGGTTTGTGTGGGTGAGTGCGAGTTAAAGAGCCACTGCTATGCATGCCTGTATGGTCCGAGTCGGGCATATTTTAAGTGACGATGGGATAGGTGATTCCCAGTCGTTACGTGACGATGCATTAACGCTTTTATAAGTTCGTCAAAGTGGTTAACCAAAGGAAACAACTTCACCCAATGAGCTGAACGGCAGGAGGTCAGATGCAGCCATTGTTGCAGGGAATGGGACAGTGTTCAAGTGGTATGAAGTTACACGTTTGCACTTTGCTCACACATCCCCGGGCACAGGTACAGACAGAGCTTTGCAGGTGACCGAGGATAAGGTCTTTAAGAAACAACCAAGATGACATCTATACTACCATGCTGATTAATACAAATTATAGACACAGTGTGTATCCAGTTTGAGAATGACATGGGAAACAGAATGTATTGTTTCCACGAGCTATGGTTGATGTCAGGCACCTATCAACATGTAGCAATATAGCTTTTGAAGCTACCACCACTAACCCAATGTTAGCTACTAATTGTGTCAGATCAAGTATGGTTGATGTCAGGCACCTATCAACATGTCGCGCGATAATCATTGAAGCTACCACCACTAACCCAATGTTAGCTACTAATTGTGTCAGATCAAGTTGGAGACAGGAAAATTATGTACAGCGGGTGCAACTAGTGATCGGGTTCTTTTCGCAATTAGTTTACCAAATTTAAAAGTACCTACGCTTGCAAACATAAATTAGAAGCTACGTTGAAAAAAAAATGGAATTACAAAAATGTGGGTGATGTGGCGGGCAAGAGACCGTCCAGGATTGTATGTGACTCCGAGTATTTGTGTTCAGCGTGAGGGAATGGAGTGCTGTTGAGTGTGATCGTGGGTGTCGCTGGTCAGAAGAGTGAGTGTGGACTTAGTTGGGGCCACTTTGTGTGTATTATATGAGAGCCATCAAGATGTGAAGTAGAGGAATGGTTGCCCTTCTTGAGAATAGGTGTTTTGCTTAGTGTGAGTGCTTCTGATTGTGAGGTCATCTGCATATGATGCTATGTGAATGTTTGTTGTTGGAGTGGGTTTGTTTAGCATGAATAGGTCGATGAGTATGGGGGAAAGAACGAAGCCTTGTCGGACTCCGTTGTGTAAGCTACAGGTGTGTGATGTCTTGCCCATGTGTTGAACAAAGATCTGTCTGTTTGAGAGGTAGTTGGCAAGCAATCGTTCAGTGTTCTCCTTCAAGGCAAAGTTGTATTATTTGTTCGTGAGCGGGAACTAGGTACAACCCCTCCGGCGCCGTCCAAACAACAACACGAGGAACATCGACGGGGAAGATTAAATTAGGTAAAGGGCGTCAGTCTCTGCCGGAGCATCGACGATGAAGAGGAACTTTCTACGGTACGTCAGGATACCTTCAATTCGCTTCACGAAGTCGTATCATGGGTGGTTTAGGAGTAATCAAGTCAACAGGTTCTTCAAGTGTTCTCACGAAGTCGTATCATGGGTGGTTAAGGAGTAATCAAGTCAACAGGTTCTTCAAATGTTGTCAATGGAAATGAAACGAGGAAAACTCTTAATAAGTAGTAGTTTATTTGAGGAGAACACTTAATAAGTAGTAGTTTATTTGAAAAGCAGTGAGCCAAAGATGCGCGAGATAAACATTATTGTGGCAGTACCTCAGATTGATGAGACATAAGCTATAATGTGAATATAGAAACAGTGATACAAGATTCGGTGGTGCGGCAACCTTTCCAAACATTTACAAAATCCCAAACTATTTGTTAAGTGAAATAGCAAATGGACGCTTCAGGAGCGGTATTAATACCGCGTTCACGATGACCCGAAGAATTGGTACAGGGATTGAACCGTGTCATGTGTTAACATGAACGCTGGTACAAGGCTTCAACTGCGGCACTGCCATTCGTTATAGTGACATGAGGCTTGGTACCACGTTTAAACCAATGCTGTACCATGGCTTAAAGGGACATGAAAGATTGGTACAAGACTTGTATCATGACTTGAAGTGACATGAAGGATTAATACAAGGCTTGTATCATGGCAGTATCGACAAATGTATCATGAAGGCATGTATCATGGCAGTAAAAAGGCCTACGGAGGCCTGATTCTTACATACGAAAGGCAGTTAAAATCATTTTTCGACGATACAATAAGGTTTACATTCCGACAACCGCTTCGAATAATTAAGAGTAAAATGTTTAACTAGGACAGCGTGGTCGCAATAGCTGTCCAAGTTTAATGTTAGACCAGGCCAGCGTGGTCGCGATAGCTGTCCAAGTTTAATGTTAGACCAGGCCAGCGTGGTCGCAATAGTTGTCCAAGTTTAATGTTTGACCAGGACAGCGTGGTCGCAATAGCTGTCCAAGTTTAATGTTAGACCAGGCCAGCGTGGTCGCAATAGTTGTCCAAGTTTAATGTTTGACCAGGACAGCGCGGTCGCAATAGCTGTCCAAGTTTAATGTTAGACCAGGCCACCGTGGTCGCAATAGTTGTCCAAGTTTAATGTTTGACCAGGACAGCGCGGTCGCAATAGCTTTCCAAGTTTAATGTTTGACCAGGACAGCGTAGTCGCAATAGCCGTCCTAGTTTAATGTTTGACCAGGACAGCGTGGTCGCAATAACTGTCCTAGTTTAATGTTTGACCAGGACAGCGTGATCGCAATAGCCGTTCTAGTTTATTATTTGACCAGGACAGCGTGGTCGCAATAGCCGTCCTAGTTTAATGTTTGACCAGGACAGCGTGGTCGCAATAACTGTCCTAGTTTAATTTTGACCAGGACAACGTGGTCACAATAGCCGTCCTAGTTTAGTGTTTGACCAGGACAGCGTGGTCGTAATAGCTGTCCTAGTTTCTACCCGTGTATGTAATTCAGGAGAGGCTGAAGATCATAACCAAAGTGGCTGTCGATGCAATGATCAAATCTTTGAGACCATCAGAGCTGCTGATGACAGTCGAACCGTGGCACGGCATAAGTCCTTCCCTACCTTTGTCAAAAAGAGTCCGTAATAAGAGGTAATTTCTATCCACGTTCAAAAGAGTTCGGGGAGGTAATCCACACCCTTATTCTAAAGAGTCAGGTAAAGGAGAAGTCCCTTCTTACGTTCAAAAGAGCCGGGTAAAGAAGTAATCCCTTCCATCGTTCGAATGAGTCGGGTAAAGGAGGTAATCCCCCATCCTTGCTAAAAAGAGTCGGGTAAAGAAGTGATCCCTGGCCTCATTTGAAAGTCAGGTAAGAGGGGGTAATCCATACCCTCGTTCAAAACCACATGGAGGACTCCCAATTAATAAATTGTAGGGTGCAGATTGGGGTAGACTTAGTCGCATTTAAGTGTTAATGGCGTCAAGCATTTTAATTACCAAAGATGGTTGCGAAATTAGAAGAAGAGAGCTTTTGTAGTCGGATAATGACAGATTGATTGGTCGGTCATCTCAACCACTGTTTGTGACGTCATCCTGAAGGGGTCTTTCCACTGTTTTCATTCCACCGTCATATGCATTTGATCTACGAGGAGGGGCGGAGGTAACATCCCCGTCTCCAAAATGATTCTTAAGCGGCTAAAGTTAAATAATACATTCTAAGCACTTAGTCTAAATACATATACGATTAGAGTGGCTTTGTCATCCTACAGTCACACTTTTAATCATTGAAGACCTTTAACACTGTTCACGGGAGAAGACGAGTGGCATATTAAGATTGAAGTGGCTTTGTCATCCTACAGTCACACTTTCAATTATTGAAGACCTTTAACACTGTTCACGGGAGAAGACGAGTGGCATACTAAGAGTAGAGTAGCGTTGTCATCCTACAGTCACACTTTCAATCATTGAAGACCTTTAACACTGTTCACGGGAGAAGACGAGTGGCATATTAAGAGTTGAGTAGCTTTGTCATCCTACATTCACACTTTCAATTATTGAAGACCTTTAACACTGTTCACGGGAGAAGACGAGTGGCATATTAAGATTGAAGTGGCTTTGTCATCCTACATTCACACTTTCAATTATTGAAGACCTTTAACACTGTTCACGGGAGAAGACGAGTGGCATATTAAGATTGAAGTGGCTTTGTCATCCTACATTCACACTTTCAATTATTGAAGACCTTTACCACTATTCAAGGGAGAAGACAATTGGCACACTAAGAGTAGAGTAGCGTTGTCATCCTGCAGTCATACTTTCAATCATTAAAGAGCTTTAACACTGTTCACAGGAGAAGACGAGGGGCATACTAAGATTAGAGTAGCGTTAGTGTTGCAGATATTTGACGACATCGAAGAGCTGTTCGCATGAAAGAATGGACAAACATTTAGCAGATGTTACACATAAAATTATGAAAATGGGCAAATTAGTTATGATAGTCTGAAAAATGATGAGCTACTCGAACTAGTATTCACCGGAAGAGTGAGCAGCTGTTGTAAAAGAACAGGCATGAAAGTGTTGAAAGATAAGCTTATAAATATACATTTATACACCAGTAAATGTGTGAGTGCAAAGCGGCTATGAGGCAGACGTAGCCCGAAGAATGCGTTAGTTGTCTAGTCGACTCAAATAAAAGATGTCTCTTTTCCCATGCGATCTGTTATTTACTATTGCAACCAAATTGAAATGCAATTATGTGTCAAGTACTTTATTTTTTTATTGAACCAAATGACAAAAACTCACAACTAGTCTCTCTAAAATAAGAAGACACCTTAGGTAATGATGATAGGTTGAAAAAAAGCACGTTAGACACAATCCCACATGAAAACACTCGTATAAAAATAAACTGCATGACACTGCAGCCTCTGGCGAGGGATTGAAGCAATAGATTTAGCAAAATGGAAGCCATGACGATTCCTGAAGCTAGTACCTAGAGGTTCCAGTTACCAACTTATCAATACTGAAGTTACCATGTACTCAAGGAAGATGAGCCTTCCCACTACGTATATCCTGTTACGAGCCCGCACTGTATATGAAGTGGTGAACACTGTAGGGGCTGTACAGCTGTATCTACGCTATTACACTGACGTTGTCGGAACATTGTAGGAGCCGAATGTTACAGCCGTCATTACATAGACTATACTAGCAAACAGTTTCTTCATGCAATCTACTACACGAAATGTGAACAATTCAAATTTGAACGATGAATGTAAGCGAGAAAAACGTACGATAAGAATTATTCGAGACACCTTTCTAGCCGAGCCCATAACAGGCCATTGCTGGATCTTCCATCGGTAATTTATTTTTCCCAACAGCGGAAGAAGCATGCACACCAATTTTTGAAGGCCTTAACTTTATGCGAGTAACTGAGGCAGCCGGCGTCATAAATGCAAATAAATAACAGGACTGTCCACTATGGACCGGCATCCGGTGTTGAATTAATACATCGGTTCAGTGCGTGTCTCTCGTATCAGCAGTCAGGTCAAATATAGCGCTAATAAATAATTGGTTGCGATCAATCGGAGCAGCTTATCAACACACAGGTAGTTCACCTTTCCGATCAAGCACACGTCGTGGTGCTGAAGTCAACGCGTTCAGGAAATTATACAACGAGGATGTAGAAGATACTAACACGCTGTAATCAAAGCCCGAGGCCCCCATGGCTGTTGAGGCAACGAGTCCTATCGCTACGCGTGCAAGCGTCAATAGCCTGCAAGTAGGGGCGGCCACGCTTAAAACATTCAATGCAATCTTCTCCTATTATTGCTGTCATCAAGTCTTAGCCCAATTAGTAAACCTTACCATAAGTCTTCAGACTAGTCGGCGATGATTATTAATGGTAAAACTAACTGCCAACATCAAAAAGAATGAAAAAAAAGCAACTTCAAATGAAGCTTGCGACATAATATATTTATTGGTTAGCAAGTGGTGTAAAAACTGCGAATTCAAATATGTATAAATAAAAATAAAACTATTCCATCGTTTCAACTTGCAGCGTTTCCATTCATAATAAAAGAATTTAGAAGACACTCCGATTAAATAAAATTGCATGCTTAGAGTTCCAGTAGAAATTGAATAGAATACACAAACGTTGTTGGCAAATGCAGACATTGCAGCCCTCTTTGCAAAACAAAGATAAATCCACGAACAATGGGGAAAAGATAATACCGTGGATCTTATTTGTTCAAAGCTCCAAAAGTCACAGCATAGTCTACTATGGTTCAAGTAAGCCTCTCGGCCTCCACAGGCCAACACTTGGCTGCGAAGACACTCGGTGCACCAGAAAACACGGGAGGCAAATGGACAAAGACTGTACGGTGCACCAGGGCTTTGTTTGCAAGTTGAGAGACCACAGTGACGTACAGTGTGGTGAAATGACGTAAGACGGCACCGACCGCAAACAAAGACCGTTCCAGAATGTGCTTTAGGTGGAAAAAAGTGTTCAAGTTCAACAAAATGATAAAACAAATAACTGAATGATACTACATTGCAAAATAGTTGTTTATGACTCAGCAATTGACGATGTTGAAGTCCATAGTTAATCAAAGTGTGGCACGTACTCCACATCCGTTGATCACAACTCTGCAGGCGGCAGCACGGCTGCTCCGGACCATTTATACAGCGGCACCCACGCTCTAAATTACAGTAACTGATGTTCGGTCGACCTGAATTCAACAAACTTAAATACCGAATGGCCCAGTAACTTTTATCGGGTGTCGGGCTGTAACCGCCATCCACTGCCCGCCAGTAACCACTGGCCAGTGTCGCCCACCGTAGGCGGTCCCGTTGCCCTCTCAGCCGAAGAGCTTGTCGAAGCATCCGTGGCAGTAGGGCTTGTCGTTCTGCTCCTTGAAGGTGCCCTTGTTGAGTTGTCGCAGGCAGAACGAGCAGGTGAAGTGCTCGGGGTGGTACTTGCGGAACATGGCCGTGATGCAGCGCCCTGGGGAGGTTAATGGTAAGGAGGCGGAGGTAATAGAGAGCATATAACATGGGTTAATCGTATAAAGATAAAATGTAAATGGTTGCAAAAGATCAGTTGATGGTTGATGATAAGCGCAACTTTAATGGATGGAGATGAGAGAGGGACTGATGGTAAAGGGAGTAGATGATCGAAGGTCAGTTAGACAATGAGAGGCTGGATTAACCACGCGAAATCAACAAACAGTGCTATTGATCCTAATGTAATTTGTATCCCAATTATTACAGGCCCACAACTGACACCGCCCTTGCCCACGAAGTGTTTCAACTTACACCGTCCCTTGGCCAGGAAGTGTTTCAACTGACACTGCCCCTTGCCCAGGAAGTGTTTCAATTGATACAGTCCCTTATCCAGGAAGTGTTTCAACTGACACTGTCTCTTGCCCAGGAAGTGTTCCAACTTATACCGTCCCTTGCCCATGAAGTGTTTCAACCGACACTGCCCCTTGCCCAGGAAGTGTTTCAATTGATACTGTCCCTTGCCCAGGAAGTGTTTCAACTGACACTGGGTCTTGCCCAGGAAGTGTTTCACCTGACAATGTCCCACGCCCAGGAAATGTTTTAACTGGCACTGTCCCCTGCCCAGGAAATGTTTCAAATGACACCATTCCTCGCCCCAGGAAGTTTTCAACTGACACTGTCCCTTGCCCAGGAAGTGTTTTAACTGACACTGTCCCTTGCCCAGGAAGTGTTTTAACTGACACAGTCTCTTGCCCAGGGCGTTTTTCAACTGACACAGTCTCTTGCCCAGGAAGTGTTTCAACTAACACCATCCCTTGCCAAAAAAGTGTTTTAACTGATACTGTCTATTGTCCAGAAAGTGTTTCAACTGACACCGACTCTGGCCCAGGAAGTGTTTCAACTGACACCGTCCCTCGCCCAGGAAATGTTTCAACTGGCACCATCCCCTGCCCAGGACGTGTTTCAAATGACACCATTCTTCCTTGTCCCAGGAAGTTTTCACCTGACACTGTTCCTTGCCCAGGAATTGTTTCAACTGACACCATCTCTTGCCCAGGAAGTGTTTCAACTGACACCAACCCCTGCCAACGAAGTGTTTCAACTGATACTGTTTCTAGCCCATGAAGTGTTTCAGCTGGTACCGTCCCTTGCCCAGGAAGTTTTTCAACTGACACTGTCCCTTGTCCAGTATGGGTTTTAACTAACACTGTCCCTCTCCCAGGAAGTGTTCCAACTGACACCGTCCCGTGCCCAGGAAGGGTTTCAACTGACACCATCCTTTGCCCAGGAAGTTTCAACTGACACCATCCCTTGCCCAGAAAGTGTTCCAACTGACACCGTCCCTCGCCCAGAAAGTGTTTCAATTGACACTGTCCTTTGCCAAGGAAGTGTTCCGATTGATACTGTCTCTTGCCCAGTAAGTGTTTTAATTGACACCGTCTCCTGCCCAGGAAAAGTTTCAACTGACACTGTCCCTTGCCCAGAAAGTGTTTTAATTGACACCGTCCCTTGCCCAGGAAAAGTTTCAACTGACACCATCCCTCGCACAGGAAGTGTTTAACCAGACCAAAGAATCAAATTGGTGAGGCTTGAACCTTATCAGTGAGGTATTATCAGTGAACTTATATCAGTGAACTTATATCAGTGAACTTATCTCAGTGAGCTATTATCAGTGAGCTATTATCAGTGAGCTATTATCAGTGAGCTATTATCAGTGAACTTATATCAGTGAACTTATATCAGTGAACTTATATCAGTGAACTTATATCAGTGAACTTATCTCAGTGAGCTATTATCAGTGAGCTATTATCAGTGAGCTATTATCAGTGAGGTATTATCAGTGAACTTATATCAGTGAACTTACATCAGTGAACTTATATCAGTGAACTTATCTCAGTGAGCTATTATCAGTGAGCTATTATCAGTGAGCTATTATCAGTGAGCTATTATCAGTGAGCTATTATCAGTGAGGTATTATCAGTGAACTTATATCAGTGAACTTATATCAGTGAACTTATATCAGTGAGCAATTATCAGTGACCTATCATCCCTTATTTAATTGGCATCCCTACTACGACTAGCCCATATCCAGCCACTTCCCTCACCAGTGATGGGCTTGGCCCATTGCCAGCCCCTTCCCTCACTAGTGATGGGCTTGTTAGCCCATAGCTAGCCCCTTCCCTCACCAGTGATGGGCTTGTGGCAGCCAGCGCAGAGTGAACCCCTCTTGGCGTGGTAATGAGTCTCGCAGTACGGCATGCCCTCGTGGTCGAAGAAAGAGCCCCCGTTGAAAGGCTGACGGCAGTCCTGAGGGAGAGTGGGGGAATTACATAGAGCGGCAACGCTAAATGTGCAGTAGCATCTTCAGGAAGTCCGTTAACAGCTTACATTTTGCACGCAGAACATCAACAATCAGCACGCAAATTAACAACGGAATTGATTGCAGCCGTCGCAATCAATGTAGGAATGGCATACAGAATGAGCAAATAATCGTGAACTAATTTGATTGTGAATATGTGCACAGCCTGAAGAGTCTTGTTGCAGGGTAACACAGTGGCCACGTTCTTGAGCCTTCAGGTTGCAAATGGTTTAGTTTGTGGAGCGCAATAACACCAGCGATCAGTTCTTCCAGCATGGCCCGTCATGCACCTTCACTAGAATGTGGTCCTCGCGTCCCTGTTCTTCTTCACGTTTCAACAACGCAACTTACCTTTGGCTTGAAGTCACGCCTGTGATTAGGAATAAACATGGAAGTACGTAGCACATAACTATTATAATAAGAAATATAACAATATTTAATAACGGATATCTCAACAAATTTAGAACAAAAAAGGACACTCCAGTTTCTTTGACCAGTAATTTATGATGGAAGCGTCTCTTACATGAAAGACAGCAAAAAAAGTATATTATAGTTTATAGGGATATAAAAACCCAAGAATGGTAGTCCACTCGGTGATCGAGATTCAACAAATCACTCCAACTCGTATTTTTTGTAATTTGGATATTTTTTTCGCTTATATAGCGGGTTGCAGCATAGCTGCCACATGATAGCCACTTTTTTACCCATTGCGTTTATGGGCTGGCCTATAACTATTTTAGAGACCGGCCAGAAAGTCTCACTTGGGGTCAGGTAGGCGCGAACCTAAAACCTCCAGCTCTCAATAGACGTCTGTTGTGAGGAGAGCCCGACACGCTACCCACTCGACCAAGCTGATTACACAACCAGCAGAACAGAACGGCTATCAATCTGCCCTCAAGGAATATTACTCCATAAAGGGATATCAAATGAAAGATAACGTGTTCATCGTCTCCCCAAACGATGCCAATGAGACAAATAAACTTAATTAATTTCAGGATAAGAGATATGTATAATGATAGCCGATTATGCTATCTGATAAAATACATTTTTTTACCGTTTTCCCTTGCATAATCGTTCCCTTTGCATGATCACTATGATGCGTTGACCAGGTCCTTAGAGGCGATTCCCTTGCATGATCGCAATGGTGCGTTGACCAGGTCCTTAGAGGCCTTCCCCTTGCATGATCGCTATGATGCGTTGACCAGGTCCTTAGAGGCCTTCCCCTTGCATGATCGCTATGATGCGTTGACCAGGTCCTTAGATGCGCTCCCATTGCATGGTCGCTATGATGCGTTGACCAGGTCCTTAGAGGCGTTCCCCTTGCATGATCGCTATGATGCGTTGACCAGGTCCTTAGAGGCCTTCCCCTTGCATGATCGCTATGATGCGTTGACCAGGTCCTTAGAGGCCTTCCCCTTGCATGATCGCCATGATGCGCTGACCAGGTCCTTAGAGGCCTTCCCCTTGCATGATCGCTATGATGCTCTGACCAGGTCCTTAGAGGCGTTCCCATTGCATGATCGCTATGATGCGTTGACCAGGTCCTTAGAGGCGTTCGTCCGCCACCAAATAGACATTACAACCAATTACCCAATGAATTTACCTTATGCGAGAGAAATTATCGAGAGAAATGTCACCGTTTCCCAACCAACTTCAACATTGAATTTGTTCCCGTTTTTTATACGATGCACGTTCACGTTCTGCCAGTTGCTATTTGCTGATGATACGGCCCTGGTGGCGGATTCGGAGGAGAAGCTATGTAGGGTAGTGTCTGAGTTTGGTATAGTGTGTGAGAGGAGGAAGCTCAGAGTGAACGTGGGTAAGAGTAAAGTAATGAGATGCTCGAGGACTGTCGATGCGAGCAAAATTAGTGTCACCCTAAATGGAGAGCTCTTGGAGGAAGTTCAGTGTTTCAAGTATCTGGGCTCCCATGAGAAGAAAACTGAACTAGTGGAAACTGAAGTGAAGGTGCGAGTGAAGGAGGGATGTAAAGTGTTGGGCGCACTGAAGAGTGTAATGAGCTGTAGGACGTTGGGGATGGAAGCAAAGAGAGGGCTGTATGAGGGTGTAGTTGTCCCAACTGTACTCTACGGAGCTGAGGCTTGGGGGGTGAGAGCAGAGGAGAGAAGAAGGTTGAATGTTTTCGAGATGAAGTGTTTGAGGAGCATG